>JAGFNQ010004141.1:223733-430387 GCA_024364735.1 Boesenbergia rotunda | reverse complement strand
GAATTCGTTTTGAGTTGCTAAAATGTTCATAAAACTAGTATAGAGTATAGAAATGGAGTTGTGTCTTTGTATATCTTGGAAGTATAATGTTTTGTGGATCGTTGGAGATGGTTTTCAGGTCTGAAATGCAGGTTTTCAGGCGTGCCAGTCGACTGGTTCAGAACCAGTCGACTGCGATATCGAACAGAACCTTCTGTTCGATGCACCAGTCGACTGCCATGAGGCCAGTCGACTGGTGCCGGGCACAGAAAGTTTCTGTGGCCGATACCAGTCGACTGGCTTATCTAGTAGTCGACTGGTACATTGAAAAGAAAGTGGTATAGACAGCTGGTTAGTGCTTTAGTTTCAACTAATAGGTCTAGGGGTCAATCTTGCAAAGCAAATAAAATGAAAGTTTTTTTTTTAAAAAGAAAAAATTCAGAGCAAGTTAAGGGAAGTCAAGTAGTTGTAACCTAAGGCTAAGAATAAGGTAAAGTTAAGGTTAAGTAATGGCGCCGCTTAAGGGAGAGAAGTTAAGGTGGGTCGTCACAGAGTGGTATCAGAGCAAAGTTCCACCCTTCCGCCACACTGACATCAAGCATCAATCCTGCCGCCTGCCAAGTAAGAAGTTCATATGTTGTAGTTTTATATGCTTTTCATTATTGATTGTTAGTATCAGTAGTGTATGATGATAAAAAAGTATGTTAGTATTATTGCATGCTAATATGTGCAGGGAGATAATGAAGTAAGTTAGTAAGAGATAATGAGTTTTTATTTTCTTTATACTATAGAGTAAGAGAATGGTAAGAGGACGTCCCAGAATTGTCCGAAATGAGAAGCAAGCTCCTAGAGGGCAAGAGGCATCATAGTCTCTTTATGATATAGAGTAAGAGAATGTCAAGAGGACGTCCTAGAAAGGCCCAAAATGAGGAGCGAGCTCCTAAAGGGCAAGAGGCAACAAAGTCAGTACCACCACCAAATCTTTTAGAGGTGGTGGCTCGGTTACAAAGGTAAGTAGTAGAATAGCAGCAAGTTATTGCCACCATGATGACTAACCAGTAGGCCACTCCCATTACCCCGCTGGTGGAGAATGTAGTGGCACCAGTTGTGACCGACGATCCATCGGTTACATCTATAGTCCCGGCAAGGGGGGTAAGGCAAGAAGCGTACCTCATCTAGTGGTAGAAACTGAAGCCAGAGAACTGCTCAGACACAAGTGAACCATGGGATTCTCAAGCATGGTTCAAAACGTTGGAAAGCAAAGTAGAGCAACTGGACTAACCTGAGGTAGAGAAGATAAAGTGCGCCTCCTTCTGCCTTACCAGAGATGCTAGATTATGATGGGAGAGAGTCTAGGCCAAGAGAAATGTCAGCCAGATGACATGGGCCGACTTCGAGATCGAGTTCTTTGAAGAATATATTCATATGCGAGTAACCAACAAGCGTTATGATGAATTCACGGAGTTCAGACCTGGAGAACTATCCGTGGATGAAGCAGTGAGGAAGTTCAACCGACTAGCTTGTCTGTGCCTAGAGCTAGTTGGCATTGAAAGAGAAAGAGTCAGGCTAATGCTCAAGATGTTAAGGCCTGAGATAGCGTTAAATGGGGCTAGCGGTGTTAAGAGGCCGCAAACCTCCGAAGAATTGATAAGTAGTGCTTTGATCACTGAGCACTACTTAAACAGTATAAATGCCACCAGAAATATTGAACGATGAAGTTCTTAACAACTTTACCGTCAGGGGAAGTAATGACCTCTACTGAGAGGCTGAGGGCAGTCCAACCGAGAGCTCTACAGTGACTTGGTAGTCCTTGAGATGAAGGATTACGATGTCATTTTAGGGATGGACTTCTTCAGCAAGTACAATGCTTCTATAGACTGCCGCAAGAGAAAAGTCAAGTTCACACCAGAAGCAGAACCTCCATTTGAGTTTATTGGAGACCCAAAGAGAAAGACAAAAAAGGTTCTTATCTACCTTACAAGCTCAGAGAATGTTGCAGAAGGGGTGTTCTGGTTTTCTAGCTCATATAGTAGATGCAAGTCAAAGAGAAGGATTAAAGAAAGAGGAAGTGAGGGTAGTCTGTGACTATCCGGAGGTGTTTCCTGAAGAGTTACCAGGACTCCCTCCCAATCGAGAAATTGAATTTGAAATTGAGTTGGTTCCAGGAACCAACCCAATTTCAAAGGCACCTTATCGCATGACACCAGCAGAACTGAAAGAGCTGCAAGAACAGTTACAAGAGATGCTCGACAAGAGTTTCATCCGGCCTAGTCATTCACCCTGGGGAGCTCCTGTGTTGTTCGTCAAGAAGAAAGATGGATCTATGCGAATGTGCATAGATTATCGAGCTTTGAATAAGGTAACCATCAAGAACAGATATCCTTTGCCAAGGATAGATGATTTATTCGATCAGTTGAAGGGAGCCACGGTGTTCTCCAAAATAGATCTGCGATCAGGTTACCATCAACTCAAAGTGAAGGAGAGTGATGTGCCAAGGACTGCTTTCAGTATAAGATATGGGCACTACGAGTTTGTGGTCATGCCCTTTGGAGTGACAAACGCCCCTGCGACGTTTATAGATCTAATGAATAGAGTGTTCAAGGATTTTCTGGACAAGTTCGTTATTGTCTTTATTGATGATATCCCAGTGTATTCAAAGACTCAGGAAGAACATGACGAACACCTGAAGATGGTATTGCAAAATATCAGAAGGAGTTGTACGCCAAATTCTCAAAGTGTGAGTTTTGGCTTGATCAGGTGGCCTTCCTAGGCCACATCATTTCCAAGGAAGGTATTATGGTAGACCCAGCCAAGATTTAAGCAGTTAGTAACTGGAGTCAACCAAAGAATGCTAGTGAGATCAGAAGTTTTCTGGGTTTGGTAGGGTACTACAGAAGGTTTGTAGAGGACTTTTCAAAGATAGCTTCTCCACTTACAGCCCTTACCAGAAAGAATAAGAAGTATGAGTGGACTGAGGACTGTGAGCAGAGCTTCCTTGAGTTGAAGAAGAGACTGACCAGCGCTCTTATCCTTACAGTACCCGAAGGTGATAAGAGCTTTGATATATACAGTGATGCATCAAAGCTAGGACTTGGAGCAGTCCTGATGCAAGAAGGCAAAGTCATAGCTTATGCTTCCAGGCAACTCAAGGACTATGAAAAGAATTACCCCACTCATGATCTGGAGTTGACAGCTGTAGTCTTTGCTCTAAAGATATGGAGGCATTACTTGTATGGTGTGCAGTGTAAGATTTATACAGATCACCAGAGTTTGAAATATTTCTTCACTCAGAAAGACCTCAATATGAGACAGCGAAGGTGGCTTGAGTTAGTGAAGGATTATGACTGTGAGATCCTTTACCACCCTGATAAGGCAAATAAAGTAGCAGATGCACTAAGTAGAAAGACTTGTGCCACTTTGATGTCCTTATCAGCATTGGCACCACCATTACAGAAGGAGATAGTAGATTATGGAGTGGAGATTATTGATGGGCAGCTAGGTCTATTGACACTAGAGTCAACTTGGCTTGAAGAAATACAGAAAGAGCAAGTTGAGGATTCTGATATCCAAAGGATCAAGCAAGAGATGCAAGAAGGAGAGAGTAAAGAGTTTAGAGTATCTGATAGTGGGGTACTCTACTATGGTGACCGTTTATGTGTCTCCAATCATGAAGAGCTGAGAAATAAAATTCTTGAAGAAGCCCATGGAACTCCCTACTCAATGCATCCTGGTTCCACTAAGATGTACCAGGATTTGAAAAGAAGATTTTGGTGGTCAGGGATGAAGAGAGACATAGCTAAGTATGTCAGCACCTGCCTGACATGTCAGAGAGTTAAGGTAGAACACCAGAGACCAGGAGGTGTCCTACAGCCCATTCAGATTCTAGAGTGGAAATGGGAAGACATAGCCATGGATTTCATAGTTGGTCTACCAAAGACAACTAATGGCTATGACGCTATTTGGGTGATAGTAGACAGATTGACCAAGTCTGCCCACTTCTTGGCAATCAGAGTGTCCTACTCAATTGAAAAGTTAGCCCAGTTATATGTGCAAGAAGTGATCCGACTACACGGAGTCCCGAAGACCATTATCTCTGATAGGGATGGTCGTTTCACTTCACACTTTTGGAAGTGTGTACAGACAGCGTTAGGCACCAAACTAAAATTCAGCACAGCTTTCCATCCCCAGACTGATGGACAGACAGAGAGAGTGAATCAGGTTCTAGAAGATATGCTCAGAGCTTTTGCATTGGACTTCAAGGGTAGTTGGTGCAAGTATTTGTGTTTAGCTGAGTTTGCCTACAACAACAGTTACCAAGCCACTATTGGTATGGTACCCTATGAAGCTCTTTATGGTAGGAAGTGTAGATCTCCCCTCTGTTGGTATGAAGGTAGTGAGAAGAAGGAAATGGGGTCACAGACTGATCTTATAGATGATACCACAGAAGTTATAAAGAGCATCCGCCAGAGGATAGAGACTGCTCAGAGTAGGCAGAAGAGTTACGCCGATGTACGCCGTATGTAACACCCCAAATTTGTCAATGTAAAATCATGACAATGTATGAAAATGGTTATAATGAAATGATATAAATTTCATGCAATCACATGCTATGAAATGTCATGAATACATGAAATATTATATTCATGAAATATTATTATCATGAAATATTATATTCATGAAATATTATTATCATGAAATATTAGCATGAAATATTATATTCATGAAATATTATTATCATGAAATATTATCATGAAATAGTATATGCATGAAATATTATTATCATGAAATATTATATTCATGAAATATTATTATCATGAAATATTATCATGAAATATTAGATTCATGAAATATTATTAATATTATGAAATTTCATGATGGGCTTGGCTTAATGGGCTTTGATATGAGTTAGTGCAAATTGTGATAAAAAGAAGAGCTAGAAAGGAGGAAGCAAGGATTGAACCTTGAACCTCCTAGTTGCACTCACCATGTCATAACCGATGAACCAAGCAATATTTCATGTAGAAGGAGTAGGGAACATGCTTGTTAAAAGCTAGGGAAGTGAAGAGACATGTCTTTTCATGAGAAAAGTATAAATAAGGGAAGTTGGAATAACTTCCTCTTCTTCTCTTCTTCTTCTTCCTTTTCTCTTCTCCACCGAAACCTCCTTCATCCTCTTCCGTTTTTCCATTTTCGAAAACATCATCCTAGGGTTCTAACCCTAGGGTAATTGCAAGAGGGAGAGTCCAAGTGTCATTGCTCTCTACCAAGACCAAGGAACCTAGAGGAACATTTGGAAGAAAAGGGATTGTCACGTACCCTTCAAGTGTAGGGTACCCTACGGTTTAAGAGAAGGCGAAATTCCAGCGCTAGGATGTAAGTATCCTCTCGCCTGCAGTATAATGGTTTATGCATGTTTTCCTTGTGTTCTTGTTTTGGAAAAAAATGGGAGTTCCTCCCTTATAAGACTTTCGGCCACCACCCATTCATGGGACTTGGTTACTTCTTATTGCATGAGGAGATCCCTAGAAACTTAGGGTATACATGTAGATGGATTTTTCTTCATGGTGTCAAGAACAAAACCTAGGTTTGTCCTTGTATGGGTTTCGGCCACTTCCTAAAGGAGGGGTGTGGCAACTTTTCAATACATGAAAATAACCCTTAAGACTTAGGGTACACTCATATGTGATGTTTCCAAATTTTTGGAAGGACAAAATTAGGATTTGGTACCCTACAAGGTTTCGGCCAACTCCTTGTAATTTAGGGTTAGTGGATGCTAACCCCATTTTGAGGCTTAAACCATGTTTCAATTGTTAGCATGTAGTGTACTTGAGGTGTTTGTAGAAATGCTTGAATGAATGCTTGATTGGAAAACCAAACCCCTCACTTGCTATTTTCGGCCCCAACATGGAACCCTAGCTTAGGGAAGGTCATTTACCTCTAATGAATGCCATGTTAATAGAATGCATGATAGGGATATATATGTGATGAAGGTATGCTTTAATTGGATGAAAAAAAAGGGAAATTCCCTTACTTGTAACTTTCGGCCAACCCTAGTCCTAGAGTTGGGAAGCATTTAATGAGATCATGAAGCATGCTACTACATATGTGATGTGTGTATAATTTATGTGACCTATCTTGTTAGGTATAAAAGCATGCCTTATAGCCCATGGGGCACCTTGATGATATGATATTTTTAAGTACTTACCTTTATGGAACTTTTTGAAAAACATTTCTAATTATGTGATAATCTTGTTCTGTAAGTACTTAGAGATATTTGATGTGATGCTTATGATGCTTTGATGAGATGCTTATGATGCTTATAATCTTGTTCTATCTTGATTACTGAGTACATGATATGATGTATTGATATGGTTTTGCGAGTAGGCCCGGATTCTTACTAAGCATGTTTTGCTTACTAGTTCATGTTGTTTTCTTATGCTGCAGATAGCGGTAAGAAATACTTGAACTAAAGGAAGAGGCAGAGGGAAGGCTAGAGGATGTGTGTGGTGATGGCTCGGGAAAGAACGAAAGATTCTATCTACCTTGTTTCTGTCTAGAATCTAAACTGCTTCCAATGAAAGATTGAAATTGTATTGCTATACTCTGAATGTGTGATGATCATGACTACTCTACTGTGATTAAGTTAGGGATATGGAACCTATGTCATGCTAGATAACACTATCATTAATGTCTAAACTTTGTAGTATGCATGCTAAGTAAAATGCTAGATAATTACTATTTTCTGTTTCTTATGAATGCTAATTTCTTATGAATGCTTCTTTTGCATGTATCTAAGACTAGATAACTCTTGCTATATTCTTACCATGCCCCTTTGCCCAATGCTGTGCTCTATCTTGTTCAAACCATGTTTAGATCAGTAACTTATTTAGATCAGTAAATTATGAAGTTAAATGATCTCTCTATTATGTTGTAGTTGCATGGATGATATGAAAAACCTTGCTTGGTAAATTAGTCTTCAATAAGCATGTTTACTACATTTCTTCTATTGTAACTGTTTTGTTTGGATATACATGCTTAAGATGATAAATGATTTGAATGTATGGACCCGTAACCCCGCCTTAAGGGTAGATATAAGGACGGGCGTTACACCGTAGGCCGTTAGAGTTTGAAGTTGGGGATACAGTTTTCCTCAAAGTAGCTCCTATGAAGGGTGTGATGAGATTTAGCAAGAAAGGTAAGCTAAGTCCTCGATACATAGGACCGTACCTAGTGACGAAAAGAGTTGGCAAGGTAGCTTATGAGTTGGAGCTACCTCCAGAGATGTCAGCAATACACAATGTGTTTCATGTCTCGATGCTAAAGAAGCATATCCCAGATACCAACCAAGTGATTGAGCCACAGATGGTACAAGTGCAAGAAGATCTCAGTTATGAAAGTCGACCTATTCAGATAATAGATCGAACAGATAAGAAGCTGAGGAACAAAGTGGTACCATTAGTGAAAGTCTTATGGCTGAATCAGAAGTATGAAGAGGCAACTTGGGAATCAGAAGATAGCATGAGGCAAAGGTATCCAGAGCTGTTCTAAGTTCGAGGACGAACTTTTTATAAGGTAGGGAGGATTGTAACACCCAATAATTTTCTGGTATTATTAGGGATTTTCAGAATTTTTCTAGCATTTTTCGGAATTAAAATAAAAAGAAAAAAAAATTAAAGGGGCGGGTGGGGATTGATCTCGCGACCACATGAGAAGCCAATCCCTAAGCAAGTCCAAGTAACCAGCTGGGCTAGGGTATCAAGCACAAAAAGGATGAAACGAAATAATATTATAGTTGATTTAGCCCGTTTCATGAAGAGGTATTTAAACTTCCACTTAAGTTGAGTTAATACCCCATTAGGGCTTGGAGGAGGAGGTCGCGCGAGCTGGGTGGGAGGCTACGAAAAACATGGAAGAAAAGGAGAGTTTTCTCCTCCTTCTTCTTCCTCTTGAAGTAGAAAACCTAGGGCTTCTTCCCTAGGGCCAAGGGTGAAGTTTTCTTGCAAAGGAAGAGGAAAAGAACCCTACGCTAGGAATTTCGAGATACTTAGTGAGTTTTTTTCAAGAAAAGGGTAAGTAAATCACTCACCTGCAATAGGAGTAGCTTCGCATGTAGTTTTCTTGTTGTAGAACCTTGATTTTGTAATCTAAGTGCATGCTTGGAGAATATTGTTTATGATGTGATTTAAGTTTCTCAAGAATACATGTTTTTAATCATAGAACTTGAATTGGAGTAGATTTTATATGTGTGATCTAAGCATGAAAGGCCAAGTTCTTGAAAAGTCCCAAAGATGAGTTTTGGGTTAAGGGCACGCAAGGTGCTCGATGAAAGTTCCAAGTGAGAAAGGTAAAGTTTTGTAGTGCAAAGACTTATGTAAAAAGAAAGATAGCTTGATAAGTATAAGCATTATGAATAAGAAAGTATTTTACTTTTGTAAAGTGACATGTATCGGGCAAAAGAGAGGCCCACAGAAAGTTAGAAAAAAGCTCTAATAGGGTGCGGTGGCTAGCTACCCCGAAACCTATTAGGGATGCGCGCATTGGTACACTGATACCAGGTACATTGTCAAGGCCTGAGAAAGTTGATTATTATTTTGAAGTATATGAGTATATGTAAGTATTTTCAGTTTAAGCATATGTTTTGCTAAGTATGTTAACATTGTTATGCTACAAGCATGTTAAAGAGCGAGAGCAAGGAAGTTAGTGGTTTAAAGTATGGAAATGCATAAGTAGCAAGTCTCAAAAGAAATTATGAGCATGTTAGATTTGCCAATGTTTTTAATGCTAGTAAATGTTTTCAAGCATGATTGAGCATGATAAGTATGTGAAAGTTTCCATGTGTAAGTATTTCAAAGTGCATGTGTTTTGAAGTAAGCATTATTTGAAAAGAGCATGTTTATTCCTTATCGTTTGGATTTGTGAGTTAGGATTTACTTACTAAGCAATTTGCTTATTAGTTGCATTTTCCTTCTATTGCAGATAAAGGTAAAGAAAAAGCATAAGTTAAGGAGGCGAAGGGACTTGCTTTGATGTTCAGTGGTGGCGGAACTGTGGGAAAGATCTTTGGGCTAAGTCTTGTAGAACACGTGTTTTGGTGTTTTGAAGTGGTAGAATGAATGACTTTGTTTAAACTACGCATAGAGGTTAAGTTTGGTACAAACTCTAGAGTGTTTTGCTTACGTTTTGATAGTTTTGTTAAATCTCGCAATGATTCTAATTTCAAGTTATTGAATTCTTTTTGAGTTGCTAAAATGTTCATAAAACTAGTATAGAGTATAGAAATGGAGTTGTGTCTTTGTATATCTTGGAAGTATATGTTTTGTGGATCGTTGGAGATGGTTTTCAGGTCTGAAATGCAGGTTTTCAGGCGTGCTAGTCGACTGGTTCAGAACCAGTCGACTGCGATATCGAACAGAACCTTCTGTTCGATGCACCAGTCGACTGCCATGAGGCCAGTCGACTGGTGCCGGGCACAGAAAGTTTCTGTGGCCGATACCAGTCGACTGGTTATATAGTAGTCGACTGGTACCATTGAAAAGAAAGTGGTATAGAGCAGCTGGTTAGTGCTTTAGTTTCACAACTAATAGGTCTAGGGGTCAAATCTTTGCAAAGCAAATAAAAATGAAAGTTTTTTTTTTAAATTCAGAAAAATTCAGAGCAAGTTAAGGGAAGTCAAGTAGTTGTAACCTAAGGCTGAGAATAAGGTAAAGTTAAGGTTAAGTAAAAGTGACGTCCGCTTTAGGGGTAGTTAAGGTGGGTCGTCACAATCGGCTGCACCCGGTACCCCGTGAAGTCGAAGAGTGGAGTGGATACCGGCCACAGCTCATCCCCGTCGATTTGCATCTGGTCCAGGGCCGCCTTGTATAGGATGTTTATCAAACTACCTGTATCCACGAAGACACGCTTAACCTCATAATTAACTATGCGTGCGACAATTACCAAGGCGTCCTCATAAGGCGTCTCCACGTCCTCCACGTCATCTATATCGGATGAGATGACGGGGCCTCTGCGCTGGTTATTGCTCGTCCCGATGGAGTAATTCTCCAGCCGTCGGGTATGAGCTTTCCTTACCCTGTTCGAGTCTCCTGCGGTAGGACCTCAGGGATCACTCCTACATGGCCCGAAGGAGGGTCTCGCACAAGGGCCTTACCCTTCCTGGGGTCTTGCTCAGGAGAGGGGGATCGACGAGGTGCCTGTTAGGATGTATACTAAAAACCTTGCTTTTTGTATAGACATCTACATTTTGAAAGAGAATCACAAGATCACTGGTTGCATGTTTATATTAGTATGTGCATATTGTCTAATACTTTACACTGTAGATAACATGGTGTGTGGTATCGCATAGAAGATCATGTTATCAGTTCCTTGTAAAGTATAAGTAGAGGCTCACAACCGAGATAAATTTGGACAAACCGTTAGGATGATTGTAGTGTAATTTGGTGTTGATTTATCTTGACCATAGAATTACACTAGTGCACTTTGTGTGTATTGAGCAGGACTGACATAGAGGTGATTCAATTTATACTGACTTTATACTTGAATCAGACCTTAGTTAGTATGGAGTACATGCTCTTAATCCCGACATAATAACGGGCACATGTACTTAATATTTATTTCTTTGATTTACCAATGGGCAAGATTTATTCTGTTAAATCGATAAGCTCAGTAAGTTGGGAAATGATATTATTTATATAGTGTGTCGTTGATTATAGAAGGAAATCGTGTCCTGGTGAGTCGGGTTGATGATGTCCCATTGAGGAGCTCATATGGTTCATCATGTTAAATCCTACAGGTGGACTTGGTCCGCCATGATGATAAGGTTGAGTAGTACTACTCAAGGAGTTAGATATTGATTAATTAAATTGTCAGTAATTTAAATTAATCAATGGACATTCGATATCTTAAAGACGGAGGGATACTTGTACTCATAATAGGTGGAACCCATATTTAAATATGGGGATTGGTGAGGTAGTCTAATGAAGACCCTTTAGTGGAATGGATCGGGCCTTGATCCATTAGGTGGCCAAGACCCAACTCCTCCTCATGGTCCAAATTGTAGTCCTATATATACACATGTAGTCATGAGACTAAGGCATCCAATCCAACACAATAGAACCCTAGCCTCTCCTCTCTTCCTCTCCCTCTCCCTTCTCTCTCCTAGGTCACCCGCGGTATGAAGCAAAGAAGGATCTCTCCTTCTTTTCTTCTCATCTTCTTCCCTACTTCTTGGTCGTTGATCACAAGGACAAGGAGGAGTTCTTCTCTTCCTTTTGTGGTGCACGACAGCAAGAAGGCAAGGAAGAACTGGCCGGTTGTGGAGAAGAAGAGAGTTCTTTGTGGTTTGGCACCGCAAGCAAGAAGAAGGGAGAAGAAGTGGTCGGCTAGGGTAGGAGAGGGAGTGATCTCATTCTCTTCTTCTTACTCTTCCACTTCTCCTCTTGTCCAACGCATCCTTGGAGCAAAGAGGAAGGCTGGCGGCTTGAAGGTGAAGGTGGTGTGGCCGGCGGCTCTAGGTAAGGAAGGAGAAGAACATTCCTTATTTGTGGTCGGCTTAAGCAAAAGGTTGGTTGGTGGCTTTGGTGACTATGGTTCTTGGTAGATTGTAGCCCACATGACGTCCAAGAAGGGAGGGTCATACAATAGAAGATCTCGAGGTAAAAAGGAAGGTATAACTTCTCCTTTGGTTCCTTTGATTTCTATTATTTCATGTGATTAATTAATTTTCATTGCATGTTAATTATTTGTTAATTAATTATGATAATTAATTATTTGGACCCCAATGATAAACACAAAATCCGGCGATCCACTCATTGTCTATTCCGCGACTAATTGGTTAGGCGAGTTACAAGACCTGAACAACAAGTTTGGTCAAGTAGTAACTCGAATCAATTAGTACGACGATGAGACGGTCGTTTGAGAAATAGGTCTCCATTCGAATTAAATTTTAATCCGTAGACATGGAGAGGTTTCCCATGTGCGACCCGACATCCTCTTTAGTGAAAACCATCAATTGGTATCAGAGCCAAGGTTTCCGGTTTTGTGTGTTTTGGATTCGGTTACTTTTTGCACTTTATCATGTATTTTATTTTGCCGGATAATAGTAGGATGTCCGTAGACTAACTCTTTGGTTGCAGGCAAGAGATTCCAACTATTATGGCTAAAATAATGTGTGTATGTGATTAGTTGTGCATGGTTGTAATATTTGAATCCTCGAGGTTGACGAGGCTAAATTTGGTATTTGATTTTGTAATTAAATACGACACCTATTTAGCCGCGTTTTTTTATTTATTTTTGATCTAGATTTGATGTACACTCTTTATGGAGTATAAGATCGATGGATGTAAATAAATAGCATTATATCTTGGCTCGAAGATCCCTTTATGGTGGCTTACGCATGGAGAGGAGGAGTGGACGAGGTTGCAATACGACTGGAGGCACATTGAAGATTAAAGCCATAATAGTTGAAAAAAATTTGTTTTTCTTGTTTATTGCTTTTAGTTTATGTGCTTGTCGTGTATGCATGAAAATTCCTCAAATATAAATAATAAGTGGGAGAGGGACCCTAAGGGTCCCATGACCTCTATTACTAATTTGACAAGTGATCTGAACAAGCTTGCGCATCGGCTCTGAGTGTCTTCCTCCCCATAGGATGGGCTTGTTCTACGGATCACTAGGTCAGACATGATTATAGGAAGTTATTTAGGAGCGTGTCATATTCCTCATCGGACGACACATAATCCGAGATAATTTCCTTAGTATCGTGTAATGACAAACACTTAGATGCAAATAATAGTATCCTCCCCATCGGAGTCATTGCTATTATTTGTAGGCCGAAGAAGAACCAACTATTAATTTTATTTGTCAACAAGTTAGGTTGACAAGATAATAAAATTAATGAGTAAATCCTCCTCTTACAAATGTAGAATTTGTATATGTCCACACTATTGTAGTATGCAAAATTCTCGATTTTTTAAGGTGTTGGTTGATTTTAAAATTTATTATTTGAGGAATCAATATTTTTTGAAATCTAAAGTTTGTGATCATTGTGATTCTTAGGAAAATTATCAAAATGGCATTCAACCCACTTGCTTTAAAAGAAAACCAACTTACTGCCCGTAACTTTAATGATTGGGAACCAAATCTGGACATTGTCTTGACTGCCGAGGAATCCAAATATGTACTTTTCGAGTTCTATCCTGAATATCCTAGCGTGAATTATGATAAAGAGGAGAAGGAACGTTTTAGGCAGTGGATAAATGAAGACGAGATGACACAGTGTCATCAACATCAGGCTTCTTCCACTACTAATGATATAACGTTCAATCTCAAAGAACTCTTCGGACATCATAATCGGGCCGCTAGGCAAGAGGCCATGAGGAGCTTGATGATGACCACCATGATTGAGGGTATGCCCGTGAGGGAACATGTTCTCAAAATGATGGCTCAGTTAAATGAGATGGAAATCCTTGGAGCAGAGATCGATGGGGAAACCCAGGTCGATATCATTCTCCAATCTCTACCAAAGAGTTTTGAGCAGTTTCACCTAAGCTACAATATGAACAAACGTACATATTCGTTGATGGAACTTTTGACAAAACTCCAGGCAGTAGAAGGGTTTTCTCCTCAGAGTGCACATGCTTTCGTTGCTCAAGAGGTTTCTACTTCTAAATCGAAAGGCAAGAAGAAGAAGAAACAAGCTGGGTGTAATGACCCGAAAAATTCTTTCAATATTTTCTTTAAAAATATTGATCATGTCAAGATAGTCTTGAGGAACCTAGAAATACTAGTACGACCTTTAGCCTAGTTATCCATGATTTTTTCCTATTTAAATTGAGAAGCTAAGTACTAATGGGCCTTATATGGGCTTTTCTAATACCATGGTTAGTAGTGGATTTTAGGTGAAATTTAATATAAATATAAATGGGTTTTAATTAGGAATATTAGCATGATCATGGGTGAATTTTTGGGGAATTTTTGGAAATAAGAAAAATAAAAATAAAAAAAAATAAAAACAAAGTGCATGCACCAAGGATTGAACCTTGGACCTATGGTACCACCATGCATGCACTAACCAATTCACCTAGCAAGGGAGTGCTAGTAGAGAATGAAGTGGATTTTAGTTAATGGTAGGGGATGTGTAGAGACACCATGTGAAGAAGATGAAAAGACACTTGTGAAGAGACAAAAGGACATTATAGATAGATCTCTTCTTCCCCCTTCCTTCTTCTCCTAGCCGAAACTCCACAAGGAGATTTTCTTTGGAAAAACTCCACAAGGAGACTCCCTTTTTAAGATCTAGGTTCTCTTACAAGGCTACAAGGGCAAGGAGGGTTCAAGTGTCAAAGGGATTTTCAATTTCCTTCTCTTTTTAAGGTCTAAAAACCAAGATAACCCAAGGTAAGACTCCCTCACCTGTGGTATAATAGTTTCCGAGTTATTTTCATGATGAAATGTTTTGTTTGGACTATATGTGGAGAAAACCAAAGTTAGGACCCTTGAAACTTTCGGCCACCATAGGTTTCTATGGTTGGGTTTGTTGGGACCGGGTGCATGTCGACAAGGATACGAGTTCGTAAACTTTAAAATTTTTACGTGCAGCGGAAGAGTTTGCATAAAATAATTTCCTAAATTATTTTAACTTCGTATCTAGCATGCAATCTTATGGTGTGTTGACATAATCATAAAATAAACTTTGCGGAAAAGTAAACTAATTTACTATGTACCTCTCGTAACTCGAAGTAAGGGACGAGATCCAACCGTAGCGTCCCTTGGAAGCTCCGCCTCTATTTGCGTCCACGCCGAGTTCTCTTCGGGATGACTTCACAAAGTCA
Source organism: Boesenbergia rotunda (assembly GCA_024364735.1). Lineage (NCBI taxonomy): Eukaryota > Viridiplantae > Streptophyta > Magnoliopsida > Zingiberales > Zingiberaceae > Boesenbergia > Boesenbergia rotunda. The sequence continues at coordinate 415,580 of JAGFNQ010004141.1, read as the reverse complement.
CGAGTTTTGTGCCAACGAGAACTACTAGATTCTCGGAAGGCACAACTAGAAGAATAAGAGAAATAATGGAAAAACTAACCAACGAAGTAACGGAATCAAATTCCGAGAAGAGAGGAGTCGCTATCCGCTTCTTCTTCTTCGTCTTCGAGTTCTCCTCCTTCTTCAAAGCTCACGGCAAACACCCTTGTTGGTGTTGTGGTTGGGCGCCGGCCCTAGAGAGGCTAGGGTGCGCCGGCCCTAAGGGAGGAAGAAGAGGAGGAGGAGAGGAGATTAAGAGAATGAGAGAGGGAGTAATTAATCTCTTAATTAGTTGATTGGAATTAAGGGCTAGCCTTTGGTTCCTTTATATAGTAGCAACTCCTTTGCTAAGTCTCCCTCTAAACCGAATTAACGGAATTAACGGAATTAGTTATAAGAAATTTATCTTATAAATTTTCTTATTGCTTATTCCGTTTAAGCCTAGTCTTATTATAAACAATTTATAATAAAACAAATTAGTTATCATAAGAGATTTATCCTATAAATTCTCTTATGAATTTTATTATAACTAACTTTATAATAAAACTAATTAATTATCATAAGAAATTTATCCTATAAATTCTTATGAATTATTCCGTTTAAACCAAGTCTTTATTATAAACTAATTTATAATAAAACTAACTTTTCTTCTCTTTAAATTATGGAATAAATTTTTATAAGAAATTTATAAACTTTCTTATTATGAAAAAATCAATTCATAATTGATTTTATAAAATTAAAATAAACCAATTCATGGATTATTTTAATCTTCCATAAAAGAATAAATTTCTACAAATTTTATTTATATAAATTTCTTTATACAAATTTATTTATCCATAATTTATAAAATAAATCACTAGATTTATTTTATTAATTAAACCAATTAAATTGGTTTTTCTCCTCTTATTTGGCCGGCCACCAAAGAGGGTTTAACACCCTCTTTGGCCGGCCAAAACCAACCCAACAAACCCCGAATTAAACTCATTTAATTCGCCCAAAAAGCCTTCAAAAGACTTAGCCATTTTTGGCTTCCATTGCGCCTCTGACTAACTCAGATTCGACTTGTTTCTCTTGATCGGAAAATCCAATTTTCAACTCGTTTTAAATCCCTCGGATTACTCGTATTGCGTGTGACTAAATAGGCTTTCGATTTATGTTGGCCGTCTATAATTAACCCATTAATTATAGATCGATCATGAGTGGCACCTAGTAGTACATCATGATCCCCAATTAATCGAAAGATCAACGGTTTGACCCCAGAAGAAATTATTCTGAAACCCTTCAGCAGCTCTAATGAATCGTGCCTCATTCCCTTCACCACCTTATACCCACTTGGTTCAGGACACGGTCTATGGTGTCAGTCCCCACTAGGCTGACTACGTCACACCTAGCCCAAGTAGTGTCTTCCTCGTCCTTTGGATTTCTAATTACTCTCATGTATTTAAGAGACTCGCACTCTTAACATGATATGCTCTGGCCAGAGGCTTTGAGTAACAATCCGACGATAGGCCTGGGTATACATCTCCTCGCAAGGAGTGGTGAATCCTTTGTAGGCTGTTCAAACATCTTCGGGCACTTCGGCTTATACCCGATCATCCTGGGTCCACACCTCCTTGGAGATGCTTGCTTAAGATGTCAAAGTATAAGTCTCCATGACCAAGATGACTTGAACACCGCAAGTCAAAGGAACATCGCACTTAAGCCGCAGTAAGATCTTCATTGACATATCTACATGTAGATTCCCATATGAAGTCTCACAGCTAGTCACTCCAATGAACTAGTTCCCTTAACTAGCATCCATGTTTATCTCCGGACATCCCAATGCCACCAGCCAGTGAGAATCAGCTGATTAGAGAATAACCCATGCTAGTCTCAACAGAATTGATAGTGTCCGTTTTTATCAATTCATCGACTAGGGATAATTTCAATACTTCACAATTGCACATTAGAGATAATCACTTGTTGTGATCTCATCACAAATTCTCTTATGCTGTGAGTTGTGTTGCGGACATTCAGTAGATGAGTTTAAGATCCCAATCAAATACACAAACATGTACACTCAAATAGTGAATTATCATTTATTAAAATAAATGTTTACAATCATAAGGCGATTGCCTTAGGACACTTCTCTCATATCACTAACAGGGTTTGGATCTAACTCTCACATGATGTTTCTTATGTTTTCTCATGTTGTAAAAGGTGTTGATAGGGGTTTATGTGAAAGTTTTACATGGTTTAGGGCCCATATAACTTTCGGCCAAGAGGAGTTTTAGGGCAAAGAAGTTAGGGTTAACTCCAAGCAAGGGTTCAAATGACTTCCATGTTATTATATGTAAGGTAATAGATGTGACTTGGGCATTTTATGAATTTTTCATGGGCTTGTGATCCTCTTTGAGTTTCGGCCAACTCATGATTTAGGGATAGGACTTGGAGTTAAATCCAAATAAGGGATCAAATGGTTTTTCTATGGCATAGTATGTATGGTATGGAATGTAATCATGACCTATGTGAATTTCTTATGGACTTATTGTCCTTTAGGGTTTCGGCCAAGACCCTAATTTAGGGTTTGGTTTGGGTTAAGGTCTCAAGGAGGCTTGAGTTATTAAGATGTAAGTATATGATTAAGTAAGATGTAAGAATTTTTATGTGACCTAAAACCCTAGCTTCATGTAAGATGTATCATGACTTCGTACGTTAGGTCATGTGCTATGATTATTCCTAAATGTTTAGACCATGTGCCATGAACCTAGGGGATATGTATCATATATGAAAAGATCTATGTATGTTTTCCTATATACCATGATCATGCCTGCTTGATGAATGAAGATGCTAATTAAGTATGTATGCCATGCTTTAGGAATAATATGTATGTATGCCATGTTTTGTGAATGACATGTATGTATGCCATGTTTTGTGAATGACATGTATGTATGCCATGCGTTATGAATAATATGTACATATGCTATGTCTAAGAATGAAGATGATGAATGAAAATGATAACCATGGCTCTAAGACAAATGAGATAAGCATGACATACCTTCTGAATGAGAATAATGAATGATGATGAATGTGCATGCCTTTAAGGCATCATGATGATAAGTATGAATGATGAAATGTTAAGTACGTTTATGTCATGCTAAGGGATGGGCACCTTAAGAACGCCTCGGTTATGGACTACCGTAGCTGTCCACAATTCTGGAACTACCGCAGCTGTTCCTATTCTTATGTCAAGTTTTATGAAACAAGATTATGTTTATGTCATGTATGCCTGTGAATGATGAAGCATGTGAAGTTATTTTACTTTATGAATGGGCTTGTACCGGACCGAAGTATGGGTCCAAGGGATGGGCACCTTAAGAACGCCCCGGTTTTGGACTACCGACTATGCTTCCACGGTTCTGGCACTACCGAAGCTGTGCAACAGGGATGGGCACCTTAAGAACGCCCCGGTTCTGGGACTATCGACTATGCTGTCCTTACCCTAGTAGGTCGGGGCTCGCTACCTCGTATTTACTTAGGGATGCGCGCTTATGATGTATGTATGTGGTACAAGCCGGGGACCCCAATGATGTTATGATTATGTTTAAGTATTTAAAAGTATGATTTTAAAAGTTAAACATCCTTATGTATATGCATTTGCCTCATGCATTCATTCATGTTATGCATTATGCCAAGATAATAATGTTTTATGCTTATGTTTTATGTTAAGAATTATGCATGATAGTAAAAGTTTTATGTTTATGTTTATGTTAAGAAGATGCCCATATGCTATGCTAGAAATCATGTCATGTTAAGTATGTTGTATGTTTATATGTATGCCATGTATCATGCCATGCTAAGTATGTTTTATGTTTATATCTATGTCATGTATCATGCCATGCTAAGTATGTTTTATGTTTATATCTATGCCCTGTATCATGCCATGCTAAGTATGTTTTATGTTTATATCTATGCCATGTATCATGCCATGCTAAGTATGTTTTATGTTTATATCTATGCCATGTATCATGCCATGCTAAGTATGTTTTATGTTTATATTTATGTCATGTATCATGTCATAATAAGTATGTTTATGCTTATGTTCATGATAAGAAATATGTCATGATAAGTATGATTATGCTTATGTTCATGTTAAGATTTATGCAATGATAAGTATGTGATGCCCATGTTTACGTTAAGAGTAAGCTTATGTTTTATGTTCAGAATTATGCTATGATGAATGTTTCATATGTTTATGTATGATATGACGTATGGTTTTAGTGAGTAGGAAAGGGTCTTACTAAGCCTATGTGCTTATAGTCTTATGTTCTTATACCGCAGATCAAGAAAGAGGTTATGAAGGGAAGCAGCAGGAGGGGCAAGTGTGTGTGTGTGGCAATGACTTGGCAAAAGAAAAGAAAAGATCCTATGTCTTTCTCCCTTTACATGATGACCATGCAAACATGTTTAAGAATGATGCTATATGATTAAGAATGAATGCTAAGTTTACCATGTCACTATGTTTAAGAATGATAGCTAAGAATGTGTTAACATGATTTAAGTTATAAGTGCATGGTTTAAACGCATGTGGATAAAGTTTTAAAATTATTCCGCTGCATTAAGAAGTCCATATGCGTATATGTTTGTCACGTAGCGCCGTCGTAAGGCTCAAAATGGGCGGGCGCTACACTGGGGCAAAGAAAGTGGCTAGATTACAGGAACCTCAGGATGGCATGTGCAAGCAGACTGGACATTGGAAGGCGGACTGCCCCCACCGTCAGAAGAATAATTCAGGTATATCTTTTTCTTTAGTCGTTGAAACATGTTTAGCGGTGTTATCTACCGGTACTTGGTGTGTAGATACGGGAGCCACTGATCATGTCTGCAATTCTTTGCAGGAGTTTCAGGAAACCCGACGACTAGCTGATGGAGAGATTATCGTCTACATGGGGAATGCTATGGAGGTGGCGGCTATTGCAGTGGGAGATGTTTATTTGTTTTTTGAGAAAAATAAATGTTTGGTTTTGAAAAATTACCTTTATGTACCTAGTTTTAGAATGAACCTTGTTTCAGTTTCTAAAATAATAAAGGTATTCTATTTCTTTTAATGACAGAGTTGATATAAAAAATGAATAGAGAGATTATCTGTTCAGGTAAATTGGTTGGCAATTTGTACACTCTAGAACCAAAATCTCCCATGATGCAAATATAAGTAAATAACTCATCATCTAACCAAAATAAGAGAAAAGAACCTTCGAAGATGAACCAAACATATCTTTGGCATCTAATACTTGGTCATATTAACCTTAGTAAGATTCAAAGGTTGATAGCTAATGGGCCCTTGGGTTCATTGGTGGTGGAAGACTTCCCAACCTATGAATCTTGCTTGGAAGGTAAGATGACCAAAAGGCCTTTCAAGGCGAAGGGGTATAGAGCTAAAGATGTGTTAGAACTGGTTCATTCTGATTTGTGTGGTCCTATGTCTATCCAGGCTAGAGGTAGCTTTGAATACTTCATCTCTTTCATAGACGATTATTCAAGGTATGGGTATATTTACTTGATGCACCATAAGTCTGAATGCTTTGATAAGTTCAAAGAATTCAAGGCTGATATGGAGAAACATCAAGGTAAAAGTATCAGGACACTACGATCAGATCGTGGTGGCGAGTACCTCTTGGGAGAGTTTAGGACTTACTTATCAGAGGATGGGATTCAATCCCAATTGACTGCACCTAGTACGCCCCAACAAAACTGTGTAGCAGAACGAAGAAATATGACTCTTATGAAGATGGTTAGATCGATGATGAGTTACTCCAAGTTGCCGAATTTATTTTGGGGATATGCTCTGGAAACGGCAGCGTACATAGAACTTGGTTCCATATAAGTCAGTACCCTCTACTCCCACAGAATTGTGGATTAGATGAAAGCGCAGTCTAAGACATATTCGGATTTGGGGTATTCCAGCTCATGTGCTGAAGGGAGATACTAATAAGTTGGAATCTCATATAGAAGTACACTTGTTTGTAGGCTATTCTAAAGGAACGAAAGGTGGTATGTTCTATAGTCCTAAGGATCAGAGGGTAATCGTTAGCATGAATGCTCGATTCTTAGAAGAAGACTATGTGATGGACCACAAGCCCATGAGTAGAATTATTCTTGAGGAATTAAGAGGGGACGTTCCAACCTTAGTACCAACGGTACAAGAGGATATACCACAAGTCACTGTACCGCGTGTCACAGAGGATACACAGGTGGTATCTCGTCATAGTAGGAGGGTTGTTAGACAACCTGAAAGATTCATGTTCTTGGGAGAGTCATCGGACTTGGTCCCTGGCGAAAATGAACCGGATCCCTGGACCTATGACGAGGCACCCCAAGATAAAAATACGGTATCTTGGCAATCGGCAATGAATTCTGAGATAGAATCTATGGATTCTAATTATGTCTGGGAAGTAGTAGAACCACCAAATGGTGTAAAAGCCATTGGATGCAAGTGGATCTACAAAAGAAAGAGAGGATCAGACGGGAAGATTGAGAGCTTCAATGCTAGGCTTGTTGTGAAAGGGTATACTCAGAAAGAGGGTATCGATTATGAGGAGACTTTTTCGCCGGTAGCCATGCTTAAGTCTATCCAGATTCTCTTATTTATTGCCGCTCATATGGACTATGAGATATGACAGATGGATGTCAAGACAGCTTTCCTTAATAGAAGTCTTGAGGAAACCATCTACATGAAGCAACCAGAGGGATTCATTACGAAGGGCAAAGAGAATCTTGTGTGTAAGCTTAATCGGTCCATTTATGGATTGAAGCAAGCTTCGAGATCTTGGTGTTGGGATCTCCCAGCACCAAAACACAAAACGCAGTGGAAACAAGATCCCTCGAGTGATCCATGTGAAAGAAAAACTTGTACGAAGTTCATCTATCTAATAGATCTATCTATAGTGTATACCTTTGGAGCGTGCCCTTTCGCTTATCCCGCTCGTCCAAGATGCACCGGATCTCTTGCACGTTCAAGTGTCCATGCCTCTATCTGTATCCACACGGATACGATCTCTCAACTTCAGGAAGAACTACCTTAGTTGTGCAAGCAACTTGAGGTAGTTCATAAGACAACCAAGAACCCAAAAGGGTTTCGGCCAAGAGGGAGAAGAGGAAGAAGAGAAGAAGGGAAGAAGGGAAAGCTCTCACTTCTCATTCAAAATGACTAGACCCTCTTTTATACTCATCCCATGAATATGAAAAGTCTTTTGTCTCTTTGGATTCCCTTCATTAAAGCCAATAAAGAGCATATCTTTTCATATGACTCTTCACCTTCTCTTCATCCAATGAAGAGAGACTTTTCTCTTTCCTTCATTAAACACTTTAATGAACTTCTCTTGCAATTCTGACTGGGCCTCTCAGGCTTCCGACTAGGTCTCCCGACCACGTCCCCGAGCTCCCGACCAAGTCTGCCGAGCTCCCGACCCAGTCTGTCGAGCACCGAGCTCCCGACCCAGTTTGCCGAGTTCCCAACTCGAGCTCCCGACCTTGTCTGCCGAGCTCCCGAACAAGTCTCCCGAGCTCCTAGACCGAGCTCCCGACCAAGTCCCTGAGATCCTGACCCAAGCTCCTGACCCGAGTCTCCCGAGCTCCTATCCCGAGCTCCCGAACTCCCGAAGCATCATGTCCTTAGTGTGTGACCCAATAGGTTCTCGTGACGTTGGCAATGCGCCTAAACGATTTAGACACATAAGCAATAAGCGGCATCTAGCAATGCATCATTGCTACCCAAGTAACAAGAAAATTCGAGATCCGACTAAACCTCCATGACTATGATAACGTATGACCTTGTCCTTCCATCCTTGATATCTAGATTGACCAATGAGGCATAGACCGTGTCATCCTCGATAAATCTTTGTGTTTCTTAATCCCCGAGTAGACTCACTCAAACAAATAAGCTCAATATCTCATATTGATTCATTTGAGCATGACCATGCGTTTTAGTAGTCCTACTCGATCAAGGGGCCCACATATATCACTCCCGTCATATGGGAGAGATAGATCTCATCTACATCACTCACATCCCTCTGCATAATTCATTACATACCTAGCAATAGCCTTTATAGCCCACCCTGTTACGGGTGACGTTTGACGATATCAAAGTACATAACTCCTTATGTAGGGAACCGTGGTGACTTCAAGTCTAAGGACTATTCATACTAATAGTCACATGAGAAAGTTTATGACACTCATATGACAATCTATGAAACTTTCTCATGGCGGGTCAATTGAGTACACATTCTCTAATGTATACTCATGTGTCAACTTGATATCACATATCCATGACTTGTGAGCTCAAGTCATCAATTGACCTACATGCTAGTCTCTATGCATTAATATTGTCCTTGAATATTAATGCTTGACTAGGAATAGTTTAGTGTAGTGTTCTCTACATCATCTCACTATCAATTCAACTAATCGATATGATGTAGATAAGAACCTACTACCCAAGGACATTATTATACTTAGTTATTTGACACAAATAATAAAGTAAGTATAATAACCAAACATGCTTTTGTTAATGATAGAATATGATACAAAAGTCCCTACATCACATAATTTACTCTAGGGCTCCTACTAACACTTGGAACATCCGCTTTGATGAGGTAATCTAGTAATATGGATTTATTCAAAGTCCGGATGAGTCATCTGTATACAAGAGATGTGACGGAAACGTAGTGGTATTTCTTGTACTATACGTAGATGATATTTTGCTCATTGACAACAATGTCAAAATATTATCAAACGTAAGAGTATGGTTGTCCAAACAGTTTGATATGAAGGACTTGGGAGAAGCAGGACACATCCTTGAGATCAAGGTTATAAGGGATCGCCAAAAAAGAATGTTGTGCTTATCCCAAGCTTCATACATAGACACTATCCTAGTTCGTTTTAGCATGAAAAACTCCAAGAAAGATTTTCTACCTTTCAGGCATGGCGATCCTCTATCTATGGAGATGTGTCCTAAAACATCAAAGGAGATAGAGGAGATGAAGGTGGTTCCTTATGCTTCGGCTATAGGAAACCTCATGTATGTTATGCTATGTACGAGACCGGATATCTGCTTTGCCGTGGGCATGGTTAGCAGATATCAGAGTAACCCAGGTAAGGGACATTGGACTGCGGTAAAGCATATACTAAAGTACCTGAGAAGGACTAGGGATTATATGTTAGTTTACCAGGCAGATCAATTACTCCCTGTGGGTTATAGGATTCAAACTTCCAATTAGATAGAGACAAAAGTAAGTCTATCTCGGGGTATGTGTTTACTTTAGGAGGTGGAGCTATAGTATGGAGGAGTGTTAAGCTGAAATGCGTGGCGGACTTCACCATTGAAGCTGAGTATGTGGCAACCTCTGAGGTGACCAAGGAAGTTGTATGGCTTTGGAACTTTATGATGGACTCGGATGTGATTCCTGATTTGCCCAGATCTATCACAATTTATTGTGATAATAGTGGTGCAGTTGCAAACTCGAAGGAACCACGAGCCCATAAGGCGAGTAAACACATAGAGCGCAAGTACCACCTAAGCGAGGAGAAGTTGTTGTCGCCTAGATTACATCAAAGGACAACCTAGGAGATCCTTTCACTAAGGTCTTTCTAGCGAGAGCTTTTGGTAGACATGTGGAGGATATGAGAGTCAGATGTATGGCATTGTGAGGACAACAAAGTCTTTTAATATAAGTGGGAGATTGTTAAGATGTATACTAAAAGCCTTGTTTTTTGTATGGACATCTACATTTTGAAAGAGAATCACAAGATCACTGGTTGCATGTTTATATTAGTATATGCATATTGTCTAATACTTTACACTGTAGATAACATGGTGTGTGGTGTCGCACAGAAGATCATGTTATCAGTTCCTTGTAGAGTATAAGTAGAGGCTCACAACTGACGTAGATTTGGATAAACCATCAGGATGGTTGTAGTGTAATTTAGTGTTAATTTATCTTGGCCATAAATTACACTAGTACACTTTGTGTGTATTTAGCAGGATCGACATAGAGGTGATTCAATTTATACTAACTTTATAATTGAATCAGACCTCAGTTATTATGGAGTACAAGCTCTTAATCCCGATATAATAACAAGCACATGTACTTAATATTTATTTTTTTTGATTTACCAATGGGCGAGATTTATTCTGTCAAGTCGATAGGCCCGGTAAGTTGGGAAATAATATTATTTACATGGTGTGTCATTGATTATAGATGGAAACTGTGTCCTGGTGAGTCGGGTTGATGATGTCCCCTTGAGGAGCTCATAAGGTTTATCATCTTAAATCCTGCAGGTGGACTTGGTCCGACATGATGATAAGGTTGAGTGGAACTACTCAAGGAGTTAGATGTTGATTAATTAAATTATCAGTAATTTAAATTAATCAACGGTCATTCGATATCTTAAACACGAGGAGATACTTGTACTTATAATAGGTGGAGCCCATATTTAAATATGGGGGTTGGTGAGGTAGCCCCCTTTAGTGGAAAGAATCTTCATTAATGGATCGGGCCTTGATCCATTAGGTAGCCAAGACCCAACTCCTCCTCATGGTCCCTATTGTAGCCCTATATATACCCATGTAGTCATGAGACCAAGACATCCAATCCAACACAAGAGAACCCTAGCCTCTCCTCTCTTCCTCTCGCTCTCCCTTCTCTCTCCTAGGTCACCCGGCGGTAGGATGCAAAGAAGGATCTCTCCTTCTTTTCTTCTCATCTTCTTCCCTACTTCTTGGCCGGCGATCACAAGGACAAGGAGGAGTTCTTCTCTTCCTTTTGTGGTGCACGACAGCAAGAAGGCAAGGAAGAACTAGCCGGTTGTGGAGAAGAAGAGAGTTCTTGGTGGTTTGGCGCCACAAGCAAGAAGAAGGGAGAAGAAGTGGTCGACTAGGGAAGGTGAGGGAGAGATCTCTTTCTCTTCTTCTTCCTCTTCCTCTTCTCCTCTTGGCCGGTGCATCCTTGGAGCAAGGAGGAGGGCCGGCAGCTTGAAGGTGAAGGTGGTGTGGCCGGTGGCGCTAGGTAAGGGAAGGAGAAGAACTTTCCTTATTTGTGGTCGGCTCAAGCAAGAGGTTGGTTGGTGGCCTTGGTGACTACGGTTCTTGGTAGATCATCGCCCACACGACGTTCAAGAAGGGAGGGTCATACAATAGAAGTTCGCGAGGTAAAAGGGAAGATATAACTTCTCCTTTGGTTCCTTTGATTTCTATTATTTCATGTGATTAATTAATTATCATTGCATGTTAATTATTTGTTAATTAATTATGATAATTAATTATTTTTGAACCCGATGATAAACACAAAAATCGGTGATCCACTCATCGTCTATTCCGCGACTAATTGGTCAGGCGAGTTACAAGACTTGAACAACAAGTGTGGTTAAGTAGTAACTCGAATCAATTAGTACGACGATGAGACAGTCGTTTGGGAAATAGGTCTCCATTCGAATTAAATTTTAATCCGTGGACATGGAGAGGTTTCCCATGTGCGACCCGGCATCCCCTTTGGTGAAAACCATTAGTGCCACCTCCCGGCTTCTCCCCTTGGAACGTGATTGGGATAGTCGCCGAGGTCCTTCACCTCCTGATGGCCGCTCGCGAGGAGAATGTCTCCTTCTTGGGGACCTCCGGCGATACCCCGTCTTCCTCCATCGTTTCCGGGGCTTGCTATCTGCTTCCTCCACCATCCTCTTCTTCAGAGCATGACACTCTTTTGTGGAGTGCTTGGTACTGCCATGAAAATTACAGTACTTCTTTGACAGTTCTGGTTCTTGAGTGTCCACCTTCTCTATGAGCCTTTTCTTACCAGCCCAGTGATCTCTCTTTGACCAAGAGTCTTTTTCCCGACCCGGTGCTGGTGGTTCCTTTCTCTCAGACCGGATCGAGATCGATGCAGGAGCTCCGGCTGATTCTTTACAGTGGGCCTGCTGCACTTCTTTGGCATTGAAATGCTTAATTGAGCGCCCCAGCAAGTCATCGAAGCTAGTTGGCAGCTTCTTCACCAATGATCAGAAGAAGTCCCCCTCGGAGAGACCCTAAGTGAAGCCGTTGACCAGGATCTTTGATGTCGCGGTTGACACATCCTATGCCACTTGATTGAACCTCTGTATGTAATCCTTCAGAGGTTCTTTCGTCTTCTGCTTGAGGGCGAAAAGATTCAACGCTATCTTCTGGTATCGATGGCTGCTTGCAAAGTGATACAAGAACGCGGTTCTAAACTCTAGAAAAGAGTTTATGGAACCTTGCGATAATCTTTGGAACCATTTCTGAGTGGCTCCCGACAATGTGTTCAAAAACACTCGGCACTTAACACCGTCTGTATACTGGTGCAAAAGGGCCGCATTCTCGAATTTATAAACGTGATCCTCAGGATTCGTCCTCCCATCGTAGTCGGCAATTCCAGGCCTGCAGAACTGCTTCGGCATGGGATCTTCTACGATCTCAAGTGAGAAAGGGGTAGAGGGAACCTTTTGGAAAGCCTTAGGTTCCTCCCTCTTACCTAGTCCTTCTTCCTGTCTCAATGCGCTAGAGGCTACTGAGTTGATCTTCTCTAAATCTCCCAGAGAGTCCAACCGATGCGCATGAACTGCTCCAGTGTGTCCCCTGGTGGTGAGACAGACCTCCGTTGTTGAGAATGCGAGGTGGAGATCCTGGGGATCTCCCCATGCCCAGAAACCACTCACTGTGAGGCGGCCTGTTCGATTTGGTGTTGTTCGAGCACACCTTTGACAGTGTTGGCCACCAGGCGATCCAATTCCTCCTTCGTCAGAATGATGGGTTATCCCTCCGGCTCTGCCATTGGTGCTCCTTTTGGTGCTTTGATTGATGGTTTCCCACAGACGGCGCCAAACTTGTTCCAGAAGGAATCAACGCGGACGACCAGTCACCAGAGTCCAGCCCACGAGGATGATGACAAAAGGAAAGGAGCTCTCACCTTGCGAGATTAATACAAGCGTTAATGGGAACACGTCGGAGATTTTCCGGCATAGCCCACTCCGACGCTCAAGTCAACACTCGAGTATATTGAAGGAAAAGAACTAAGGAATAGTATGAGTAAAATGAGCGTAACCCCCTTACCTGGGGGGTTGGAATACTTTATATACCTGAGGCGGCGGTCACATGTGTCCCTACGTTTTTCTCCACGTCCCCTCAATTGTCGGTTTCTGGATAATCCTTGTAATGATCCTTGCAGCAATTAAATCCCGCCCGTTGTGATAATTAAGACTTTAATGGTTGCATATTATGAGTCATGCTTATCCCATAATTATTGGTGGTAATTATCTATAGATCCGCAAAAAGGGGACGGTTACTTGAGGTTGGGCCATCGGATAAGATTATCCTTGGGCTCTGCTACCCCGAGGTGATCTCGGGGTCCTTCGGCCCGGGAGGGTCCCGGTCGTCTGTCTTCCCAAAGTGATCTCGGGGACCTGCCCTCCCGAGATGACCTCGGGCGTCTGTTTTCCCGGGGTGATCTCAAGAGTAAGCCTGCCCAAGGTGGTCTCGGGAGTCTATCTTCCTGAGGGGGTCCCGAGAGTTTACCTTCTCGAGGAGGTTTCGGGAGTCAGAGAGAGAGTCGTTTAGACTCGGTGAATTTTGTCACATAACTTCTTCAGTCCACATGTCAACCATGGGATGCTCAACCCCATCAGATGTCTTTGACCATATTGATTCTCGGGGAAAATTTTTGATGCGTGTCAAAGGGGGAGAAATTGTAAGGCTATTATGGATTAGTCTAATTCAAACATATTATCAAATATCAAACCCCAAGTTTACCGAAACTTAGTTAAACTAGGTCAACTATGACCTAATGAAGAACAATAATCTCTAATTGTTGATGCAAAAATTGATAATGTTTTTCTCAAATTCTCTGGTATTGGTGTTCGATTAAATAAAGATAGATAAATGATAGAGGATATTTTATCCTAATACAATGACTCTTTGTAGAAAAAATCAAATATTCAAGGAGATATTTTATTATAATCTCCATCTATGATAGCATGGGGTGTTTTGGGGACTAATGCAATAGGCTATTGATTTACAAAAAAAAAATGATTAAGTAAGTTGGGTAAAGTCGAATCTAGGACGATCATCCCAATTTTATAGAAATTTTTTATTAGCCGCTAGGGTAAATTAGGAAGTACTCACAGTGGACGTTTTAAATGTCTAACATTTCACGGTTGCGTGCCCCATTTGAAGAAAAAATTCATGCAAAATTTGTCATAACTAAGGATCGAATCGCGAATATTTAAGAGATAATTAGCCGCTCTTCCACTATACCAGAACTCTAGGGGCGCTGATTGAAAATCATATCGAATGGTGTTGGATGATGGCTTTTAAAATTTTTTCATCTGTAAAACAAGAAGCAACTCTCTTGATGGGAGAGAGGGGACTTAACTTGAAGGCGTGTCTTTCCTCATCCCCATGTGTTCAGATAGACCATCCCTACTTCCGAGCGAGTGATGTAATTCAATGGAAGGAAAAATGCTTCAAGAACGCAAGTAGAAAACGAAACCGAAAAGAAGGGAAAGAACTAAGGCAGTCCATCTATCTAAATCTTCAAGTATTGCTGCGTGTTAAGTTAGCACGCCAATTTAGATTCCGCATGCTGCAACATGAGCGTGAGAAAAAAAAAACGACCAAATTACTTTTTCTTTCCCGTTTCTTGCCCCCTCCCTTCCTAGTAGTTTCTCTAAAGTTAATCTCAAGGAATTATTTATTTTATTTATGATATAACCAAATGCACTACTACCGCCCAATAAATTATCATTCAATTATTAAAATAGAGATAAACACAAGAACTAAGTGATTTGAAAAAGCCAATGATAGGAATTGGGCAGTAACAATGAAACCAGTGGCAGCCCCTCCCTTTGGCATCTTCTTCCTCCTCCACCTCCTTTTGCCCTTCCCAACTCTCTCTCAACCCACCTCTTCCTCCGCCTGCCCACTTGACTTCTCCGTCATCCACCCCTTCCTCTCACCCGCCTCCCTCTCCGCGGACTCCCGATGCAACTACATCCTCCAGCTCCTCCACCTCGTCCTCTCCCACTACCTCCTCACCCAATCCCTCTTCCACCCCTCCCTCGACGCAGCTCCTGCCTGCTGGACCGCCTTCCAGGCCGCCCTCCTACCCGCCTCCTTTGACGTACGCGCCACCTGCGGCTTTCGCACCCCCTGGATCTCCCAGGGCTGCATGAATCTCACCTCCCGGGCTGACTTCGAGAACCGCCTCCAGGCCCTCCCCTCTTCCGCCATCCTCGACATGGACTCCAACTGCAACCGATCCCTCAGCCCCACCCCCGCTTGCACCGCCTGCACCGCCAGCCTCGTCCGCGTCAGGGCCACTTACCTCCCCGGCCCCAACTACGGAAACGTCTCCGACTGCACCGCCTACCCTTTCATCTACGCGGCCGCCGCCATCAGCCGCCTCGGCCTTTCTGACCCCGTCAACATCTATTGTTACTTCCTCCTCTCCGCTACTTCCACCTCCCGTCGCCGCACCTCCACCTGGATCTACGCCGTGGTTGCGGCCGTTTGCATCCTCCTCCTCCTAGCTCTCGCAACTTGGATCTGGATTCGACGCTGTCGCTCTCGACGGAGAACGCCGACGCCGACAACTAGGCCCTCTCCGGCACTGGACTCGATCAGCGCCAGCACGACTTTGGTCAAATTCGCCTTTGACGAAATCAAGCGGGCTACCAGGAACTTCTCGAGAGAAAACATCATCGGCCACGGAGGCTTCGGAAACGTCTACAAGGGCGTGTTGCGCGACGGCAGCTACGTCGCCCTGAAACGCTTCAAGAATTGCTCGGCGGCAGGGGACGTCAGCTTCGCCCACGAGGTGGAGGTCATCGCCAGCGTTCGCCACATCAACCTTCTTGCTCTCAGAGGCTATTGCATTGCCACCACCCAAATGGAAGGCCACCAGAGGATCATCGTTTGCGACCTGATGTGCAATGGAAGCCTCTATGACCATCTCTTCACCACGGAGGATCACCGCAGACTAACTTGGCCCTTGCGGCAGAAGATCGCGGTGGGGACGGCGCGGGGACTGGCATACCTCCACAATGAAGTTCAACCGGCGATCATCCACAGGGACATAAAGGCGAGTAACATACTTTTGGATGAGAATTTTGAGCCTAAAGTGGCTGACTTCGGCTTGGCCAAGTATGCACCTGAGGGGATGTCACATCTCAGCACCAAGGTGGCCGGAACCCTAGGATACGTGTCGCCGGAGTATGCTTTGTACGGGCAATTGAGTGAGAAAAGTGATGTCTTTGCCTTTGGAGTTCTTCTACTTGAGCTCCTCAGTGGGAAGAAGGCATTTATATCACTTGGTGAGGGGCAAGCTTTTGTGTTGAGCGATTGGGCTTGGTCTTTGGTGAGGACAGGGAGGGCAATGGATGTTATAGAGGAGGGAATGGAGGAACTGGGACCAAAAGAAGTGCTGGAGAAGTATGTTCATGTTGCTGTGCTCTCTACCCACCCTCAGTTGCATGCAAGACCTACAATGGATCAGATTCTGAAGATACTAGAGACTGATTTAGCAGCAATCCCTTTCATCCCTGACCGCCCAATTTCGATCCTTTCGAACATGGAAGAAATTGAAAGATCAATGAGCAGCAGTGGTTCAGGTCACCTATCTGGTCATTCAGGGTACCAGTCAAACAATACTTTTGGAAAAGATGGTGAAATTTTAAATGATTCAGGAATTTTATCACAATGGTCACTGGCTTCTTCCAACTTGGATAAGCCATGAATGAAGTTTGTTTACCCAATCCCTGTGTTCAATGGTATCAATGAAGGGTTTTACACCACTTGATTTACTTTAGATGTGAAATTGTTTCATCATATTGGAAGAGAAATTAGGTTTTCTTTTGTATCTATTTACTTCATTATTCGGACCAGGATTGCATTCTTTGGTTTTAGTAACATTGATGAAAAAGCAATGATCTTTCGATTGCAAGTCAGAATGTTCATAAACTGGAAACTCATGTGACAAGTCTTTTGCTTAAAGCAACATGCATCATTACTTTTCTGCTCTATATAGTTTTTTAAAAGGTGCTATCAGGTGTCTTTTATATGATTTCTGATCAAAATATTATCCTCATGATGAATAGTAAAGCATCTTGTATTTATAAAACTGTAATGATCGGGATGAACAACCCAAGATAAATATGTGGTGCGAGAAAGCTATGTGCCATGGCTAGGAGGGAGAGAGATGCTCGAGAGTAAGGTAATTGTGCAGTCGGCAAGAGGGGAAGGTGAATTGCCCCTGAAAAAAAAATCACTATCTCTTATTCTTGTTCAACAAAGATGGAGGTTAATTTGCAATAATAATAATAAAGAACATCAAAATAAATTAGACGCACACAAATTTATTTGATTTGCAACCAGGAAGGATGCTTAGCCAAGGTAAAATAAGCGTAAACTCTAGATGAACTCCTTGGGGAGGAGGTCTCTTTACAAAATGGAAAGCTCAGAAAGCCAGTGAAAACAGAAAAGAATTCGTTTACAATTGATGGATGCTTTGGGACTAAGTTTTGGAGGCCTATTTATATCCCCGGTCAACTTTTTTCAAATGTTGACGTGGCACAACAGTGGGGCCCGAGTGCTTGGGGGCACCTAACGCGTAGCCTCAATTTTATCGACTGCGCAATATTCGTAAACAACTCACTTGTGGATAAAATACCTTCTCGGGCGCCTGTATGCACCGGGGAGCCCTCATTCACGGGCGCCCCAGTGCTTTAGAGTGCCCGAGTGGGTTTGGGTCAACCCAATATTGACCAACTATCCGCGGCACTTCTTGGACGTTTTCGGGCCTTCTAGAGTTGGGCTCACCCGAACCCTCCTCCGGTCTCCTCCTCGAGCGAGCTACCTCCCTGCTTCTTGTCCCTCGGACGTCGCGCGCGTCCTTCTCGCCCCATCGACGTACTCTTCCATAAAACTTCGCGTCCCTCAGATGCACCGAGCTCGTCGGCTCCCTTCCCGTGTCATCCTTCTCAACTACTGCATCTTCCGCTCAACTTCTTGCTCTCCTAAGCTACTGCACACTTAGACACAGGGATCAAAACACAACAGGACCTAATATGACTCGGTTGACCACATCAAAACCTATCTGGGGTACTTACAATCTCTCCATTTTTGATGTGCATCAACCCGAGTTAAGTTAAGGTAATCGAACATAAAAGAATAGGAAAATATATAACAGTGTAAGCACAAAAAAATTGAAATTAAGCCTACCCCTTAACTTAATCATATTTCTTCCCATTTGATCGTATCAAAACTTCAAAATATATTAAGGGAAATAATAACACTTAAAAAAATTTATAAAAAAAATTATTTCAACATCCAAAATTTTTAAAATTTTTTGAGTACATTTCTAACATAATATATAGTTTCAAGAAAATCCAATGTTTCAAAATTTTGGTCAAAAATTAATTTTTAAAATGCAAAGTCTAATTTTGGAAAAATAATATTAAAAAAATTATTTTTATTTAAAAATTAATCAAATTTTTATCAAGTTAGAATTATGGTAGTTTCATCTCTAAAAAAATTATAAAAGTAAAATAAATTTTCTAATTTTATGGAAATAATTTTGAAACTCGAGATAATAAAATTTAAAGTAGATAATTTTAAAATTTCATTTCCACTTCAAATAAATTTAAAATTTTTTCATAACATTCAAAACATTATCCAAAGATTATAAAAAATTGAATTTGATAAAATTAATTTTTAAGTATTTTTAAAATTAAGAAAATATATTTTTGAATGAAAAATCATAATAAATCTATTTAACGGTTAATAATTTCGAAAAAAATTTAGATAGTACACAGTAGATTCTATCATTAAAAAATATTAAACTAATTTTTTCTATATTTATCCAAAAACAATTAACAAATTTGCAAATAAAGTATTAATAACAAAAAATTGACAAATAAGAAATAAATAATATCTAACAGTCTAATACAGATTTTCGGATCCAATATAAATTCCTTTTTATAGGATTAATCAAAAATCTAGATGGAATGTATGCCCTAGAAATTCTTACAATTTGACCCTTATGATATTTAAAATACCGATTATGTTTTTCAGAATATTGAAATTTTGACTTTGGACAAAAATTTGAATTTTTGCAAGTACTTTCCAATTTCTTGATTTGTACCTTTAAGTTTTCATTTTCTAATTTTAATTTATCAAACATTTCTAATGGACATGCAGATGCTAGTTGTTTTTTCAACTTTGTATTTTTATTTTTTAGTTTGCATATGGATTTTATCATAGCTTTTATACCTGAATAGAGATCAGGAGGTAGAAAATATATCTCACTTACCATATCTTTTTTGTGTGAGATCGATGTAATCGATAGAGGGAGGAGAATATCGATTTCGTAATTTTTTGAAAATATAGAGTGAAATGCAGCGGAAATAATAAAATCAAAACACAGTTAACGCGGTTTATTTTTTACTTGGTTTGGAGTCTGTAGCGACTCCTACTCCAAGGCCCACAATTCTTGACCATTTACGTTGGGCAATTCTATAATTCAGAAAAAGTTTTACAAATAAATGAATTTAAGTACATAACAGAAATTAAGGCGTTTATACCGATGACACTTAAGAAGAAATTCGGAGCTTGTCAAAGCGGTGTGTTGTTGATCTTGAACGTTGTTAGCGCAGAAGGCTTGAGCACGGAAGCTTGTAGTAGCGCATTTGAGTGCTTGAGTTGATGTTCGGAAGCAAAGGGGTGAAGCCCCTTTTATAGCAGCTTCTTGGGCGCCTGATGACTCTTGGGCGCCTGCCAAGTCACTCATATTGGCCGCATCCTTATCCGTAGACTTGGCCTACACTTATCACCATTCTTGGGCGCCTGGGACAACTGAGGCGCCTGTGAGCTCACAGGGGCCTGGTAGTTGACATTGCATAATCGCTGGAAGAACCCCTTCTAGGGCGCCTAACACCATTTAAGCGCCTGGGTTCAGATTCAGGCGCCTGGTATTGCAGCAACCCACTTCTTCAGCCTGCAACGAGGGTTAGTCCAAGACCAATAATATAATCATAACTATTCATGAAATAACAGCCAGAGCTGTCTTGGTTCTGACTTTGAATTTCAAAAAGAAATCCTAGGTCGAACCGACGCCTACTGTTCCCTCTTCCGGGGAACGCCTCCTCACCTACTCCTCTCAGGAGAAGTTACCTTTTGCCAACCGGCACCACTGGTTGGACTTTTGCTCGGCCTCCGAGACTCCTAGATCTCAAGACGTCCGTACCTCGTCCCATTTCTACTTTTGTTCGTAGTCCTCGCTCGGCTAAGTCTCTTGCTCGATCTTCCGGTCAAGTCTTCGGTGCCCAGTCCCCGACCAAGTCTTCTTGCCCAATTCATCGAACTAGGTCTTCGTGCCCAACTCTCGGTCGGTCTTCGATGCTCAGCCCTCGACAAAGACTTCATTCCAGTCCTCGACTAGGAATTCGTGCTCATCCTTGTAGGTCAAGACTTCGTGCCTAGCTCAACTAGGACCTTCCTGCACACTTAGTAGAATCATTAGATCTCAATATAAACTTAACTTTGAACCCTTTGCAATTATCAAAACTAGGTTCGTTCTGGTACTTTCGGCATCAACAATCTCTTCATTTTTGATTTATGGCAGCCCAGTTCAAAAGATAAGTTAAAAAATATGAATAAGAAATAATCTACAGTTAAGCACAAAGATAAGTCATAATAAGTTAAAAAAATAAATTCTTCTCATTCTTCCCCTTGATTAGTAATTTTCACCATTTAGGACATTTCAAAATTTTTGAAAAAATCTTAGAAAATTGAAAAATTAAATAAAGCTCCCCTTGATTTGAAATCCTCCCCCTGAAGCTTTTGAAAACATGTAATTTCCTTTCTGAAATTTTTTTCTAATTTTTGAAAAGAATTCTAAGTATGAAAACATTCATTACTTAGAAAAAAAAATAATTCTAAGTTTAGTTTTGAAAATCTTCTGAGTATTACATATTCTAAAAACTTTAAGTTAAAGAAAAAACTTTTGAAAAAGGGAAAACTTCTTTGAGGTAAACTTCACTTTTCTATAAAAAATTAATTTTTAACTTCACTTAAATTTTTAACTTAAACTTTAGTTTTCCACTCTCCTTCTTTGCCATATATATATAAAAAATAGACATTCTTTTTAAAAATACATTTTGAAAGAAATGTTTGATTAAGCAAAAAAATTATATATCAGAGCCCATTAGTCTTGCAAAATAAATCAAGAATGCAACTCATATGCAACAAGTATTGAATTATGAATTAAGCAAGAATCAGTAATAATCAACCAAGTAGAAATTAAAAGTGACAAGATTTGAACCAAATTGACAATCCTAGTAAGTCGAAGCATGAAAAAAAATATTTATGCAATTAAGAATTTAAAGAAAATTAATCAAATCATAAATCCTTGGGTCCCTGTCTAACTCAGTTTACTACTTACTAACTGTTATACAACCGTAGCTTTCACTTGGGTTAGTCAAGTTAAGTAGTCTGATCAAGTTAGACTTTCTAAGCTTGATTGCTTAACTTGATTGTTGTTCAACTGTATTTATTGCCCCAACTGCTCTTGATACACTGACTTAAAGCATCTTGAGTCAAGACATAGACTTAAGCATCTCAACCCAATCTAGGTTATCAATCAAAGTATCCTAATGTGCTTGTGAAATGTTGACTTCTAAATCTATAGGAACATGCAAACTAAGGTTAAATCCTAAGCTAAGTCCATTACGAAGAAAGACCCTAGTTTTAAAGAGGGGTATTTTTTTTTTTGAAAAACTAAGTCGGAAAATAAAATTTTAAAACAATATGGATTTTTGAAAAATAGTAAATATTTTAAAAAAAACATCCAAAAATATATATAAATGAAAACTAATCCTATTCTACTGAGCACATTCCAATAAGTGAGCAAGTCAATAAGAGCAATCCATAATCATAAAGAAGACAACAAGTCAACTCTACTAAGTGGGAGAAGTCAAAAGACAAGTTCAGATCCACAGTCAAAGAACGATGCCCGGCTACGAAGAAGAACCTGGATACCAAGAGGGGCCAGGATGCCAAGAGCGATACATAGCCATTATCTCCTCATGTCGGGCCTGAAAAGCGTCCATCTGCTCTATGTGATGGGCCTCCATCTCCTCTCGAAGTCTATGAACCTCCAACTCGATCCGTGTTGATGGATAGCTTGGCGGGTTTCCTAAGTGAATACCAGGTCGATCATGGGAAACCTCTACATGTCCACGGATTAAAATTTTATAATCTGAATGGAGACCTATCTCTCAAATGACTGTCTCATCGTCGTACTAATTGATTCGAGTTACAACTTGGCCAAACTTGATGTTCAATCCTTGTAACTCGCCTAACCAATTAGTCGCGAAAAAGCTGACGAGTGGATCACCGGTTTTTGTGTTTATCATCGGGTGCATAATAATTAATTATCTCAATTAATTAACAAATATTTAATGAACAAGATAATTAATTATACCACATGAAATTATAGAATTCAAAGGAACCATGGGAGAAGTTTATACCTCTCGTTACCTCTTGATCTTCTATTGTATGACCCTCCTCTCTTGGACGTCGTGTGGGCGACGATCTATAAAGAACCGAAGTCACCAAGGACTCCAACCAATCCCTTCTTCTTCCTTCTTCTTTGCGCCAAACAAACCCTAGGTTGTAGGGTTACCGCCGGCACCTACCTCCTCCCCCACCGTGCACCGCCGACCACCTCCAACCACTAAGGAGTGCCGGCCACAGGGTATCAAAGGAGAGGAAGCTAAAGGAGATGAAGAAGAAGATGAGGAAGACGAAAACAATCTTCTTCCTCACAAAACCCTAACTGGCCACCACCCTTCCCTGTCTCGCCGGCGCCACAAGCACCCTCTTCGTCTCCTTGCCGCCGACTCCTCCTCTTCTTCTCAAGATCACGCCGGCCAAGAGAAGAGAATGAATTCTCTTCTTCCTTGCACCCACAACCAAGAGAAGAGATGGGAGAAGAGAGAAGAGAGGGAGCTCTCCTCTTCCACGCCGCCGGCTGCCCTAGGAGAGAGAAGGAGAGGGAGAGAAGAGAAAAGTCTTGGGTTGGATGTAGAATTGGATGCCTTGGTTTCATGACTCCATGGGGTATTTATAGGGCTACAATAGGGACCATGAGGAGTTGGGTCTTGGCTACCTAATGGAACAATACCCGATCATTAATGAAGATCCATTCCACTAAAGACTCTTCATTGAACTACCTCACCAACCCTCATATTTTCATATGGGCTCCACCTATTATGAGTACAATTTCTCCCCGTGTTTAAGATATCGAATGCCCGTTGATTAATTTAAATTACATACAATTTTAATTAAGTAACATCTAACTCCTTGATTAGTACCACTCATCCTTATCATCATGTCGGACCAAGTCCACCTGCAGGATTTTACATGATGAACTTTATGAGCTCATCAAGGGGCATCATCATCCCGACTTACCAGGACATGGTTTCCGTCTATAATCAATGACACACCATGTAAATAATATTATTTTCCAATTTACTGGGCCTATCGATTTAACAGAATAAATCTCGCCCATTGGTAAATCAAAGAAAAAATATTAAATACATGTGTCTGTTATTATATAGAGATTAAGAGCATGTATTCCATAATAAACTGAGGTCTGATCCAATTATCAAGTCAGTATAAATTGGATCACCTCTATGTTGGTCCTGCTTAATGTACACAAAGTGCACTAGTGTAATTCTATGGTCAAGACAAACCAACACCAAATTACACTACAACCATCCCGATGGTTTGTCCAAATCCATCTCGGTTGTGAGCCTCTACTCATACTCTATAAGGAATTGATAACATGATCTTTTTGTTGAGGCAATCGACCCTTAAATGATTTGAAGATCATGGTTTTGATGTGTGTGGGTGAATATGTTTAAGGTTAGAGT
This sequence comes from Boesenbergia rotunda, assembly GCA_024364735.1. Classification (NCBI taxonomy): domain Eukaryota; kingdom Viridiplantae; phylum Streptophyta; class Magnoliopsida; order Zingiberales; family Zingiberaceae; genus Boesenbergia; species Boesenbergia rotunda. The sequence goes on along the minus strand of JAGFNQ010004141.1, from coordinate 391,592 downwards.
GTTATGTTGTGTTTGATGTGTGTGATTGAGTTTGCAGGACTTGGAGAATCACACATGGTGGACATATCCGAGGGACGAGAGCTGAGGGAGGAGAGCTCCAAGGGCAAGCTGGGAAGTGGACTTCAAGGGCACACGTGAAGGGTGGCATGGAGGCAAGCCAAGGGAAGGCTTGCATGCGCATCTGAGGGACGATAGCCAGAGGAAGAGGACTTCAAGAGGCAAGCCAAGGGAGAAGACCTGAAGGCACACGTGAAGGAGAAGGTCCGGAGTTGCTGGAACTAGGTTGAGAGGCAGGGCAGTCGACTGCCCCAGGGGCAGTCGACTGGCAAAAATCACAGAAAGTTTTTGGCCTCGGACCAGTCGACTGCCCCTGGGGCAGTCGACTGGTATACCTCGAAAACTAGCCGTTGGCTAGTAATTAATGCTATACCAGTCGACTGCCCTTGGGGAAGTCGACTGGTGCGGGGCTGGATAGACTACGAGTTTGTCTTGTTCACCTATAAAAGGAGCACCTTTTTGTACGTGAGCGGTACGGTTCCCTACAGTGTCGAAGTGCTGCTCATCTGAAGAGTGCTTTCTACTTCCTTTCACATTCTACTTCATTCTGTAATGAGGAAGATCACCATTGTAAAGGTTTCTCCACCTGAAGGAGAGTTTCGATAGTGAAAGTGGTGCTCGCGGCGTGGATCCTTGGATTAGTCACCCATTTGGGTGGATACCATGTAAACGATCATTGTTAGCATTGTACTTATTTTCATTTGCATATTATTTCCGCTACGCTAACGAATTTGTAGAGATCCAATCCAAAAAAGTTATATTCACCCCCCCTCTAGCACGCCTAGATGATTTATCAGTTGGTATCAGAGCCGGTGCGTTTCGGAAGAACAAACCATCAACCGGAGCAAATATAATGGCGTTTCAAGAGGGATACTCCACCGCACGACCACCCTTCTTCGATGGAAATGACTTCGCTTACTGGAAAGGTAGGATGCAATACTACCTTATGAACGATATTGAAAACTGGATTAGTGTTGCAGATGGCTTCGAGGCACCCATCGATGAAAGATGAGAACCAACACCGATGAGATCTTGGTCAAAGGAGGTAATGAAGAGGGCACAATCCAATGCCAAGGCCACCACCACACTGCAGTGCGGGCTCTCAAAGGAGCAATTGAACAAGGTGGGGCCGTTCAAAAGCTCCAAGGAACTGTGGGACAAGTTGGTGGAATTGAATGAGGGGTCAAACGAATCCAGAAGAGCCAAGAAGGACTTGCTAGTGGCCCAATTACAATCCCTATCCATGAAGAGCAACGAGACCATCAGCCAGCTACATGGAAGGGTAAAGGAAGTGATCAATGAGCTCCATGTGATTGGAGAAAAGATCGAGAACCAGGACATCGTCAGGTATGTTCTACAAGCCTTCCAGAGAACCACCTTGTGGGCATCCATGGTTGATGCCTACAAGGTATCAAGGGATTTGTCCATTGTAAAATTAGATGACTTATTCTGTGAATTTGAGCTACACGAGCAAGCTAATGTATCGGCCAAAGAGAAGGGTATTACCTTTGTTGCAGAAAAGGAGAAGAAGAAGNTATGCGTTCCCGACGACTCCGAGTTACGGACAAGGATACTCGAGGAAGCTCACGGCACACCTTACGCGATGCATCCTGGGTCTACCAAGATGTATCAAGATCTGAAAGGTAAATTTTGGTGGTCCGGCATGAAGAAAGATGTAGCCCATTATATTAGCATGTGTTTGACCTGCCAGAGGGTCAAGGCAGAACACCAGAGGCCTGGAGGAGTTCTGCAGCCTCTACCTATTCCCGAGTGGAAATGGGAGGACATATCTATGGATTTTATATCAGGGCTGCCTCGGACTACGAATGGATATGATAGTATATGGGTGATTGTAGACCGGCTGACCAAGTCCGCGCATTTTCTGGCTATTAGGATGACTTATTCAGTGGAGCAGTTGGCTCAACTGTACGTCAAGGAGATTGTCCGACTACACGGGGTTCCCAAGACCATCGTCTCTGACCGAGACGGTCGATTTACTTCGGATTTTTGGGGACACGTGCAGAAGGCCCTTGGCACGAAGCTGAAGTTCAGTACAGCCTTTCACCCCCAGACTGACGGGCAGACTGAACGAGTAAACCAGATACTAGAAGATATGTTGCGAGCTTGCGCCTTAGACTTCAAGGGAAGCTGGTGTCGATACCTGAGCCTGGCAGAGTTTGCTTATAACAACAGTTATCAGGCTACTATCGGGATGGCACCGTACGAAGCACTGTACGGAAGGAAATGCAGATCTCCTTTATGCTGGCATGAGAGTGGTGAAAAGAGGGAGATGGGACTCCAGACTGATATTGTCAATGAGACCACTCAGGCTATTGAGAATATCCGCCAGAGAATAGAGACTGCACAGAGTCGGCAGAAGAGCTACGCTGATAAGCGACGCAGACCGCTTGAGTTCGAGGTTGGGGATTCGGTATTCTTGAAGGTAGCCCCTATGAAAGGGGTGATGAGATTCGGAAAGAAGGGGAAACTGAGTCCGCGATACGTGGGACCCTATCAGATTTTGAGACGAGTAGGCAAAGTGGCCTACGAACTGGAGTTACCGCCAGAAATGGCGGCTATCCACAACGTCTTCCACGTGTCGATGCTCAAGAAGTGTATCCCTGATGCAATTCAAATTATAGAACCCCCACCAGTGCAAGAACAAGAGAGTCCTAGTTCCGAACGCCGACCGATCCAGATCCTCGATCGGGAAGTTAAAAGGCTAAGGAACAAGGAAATACCCTTAGTGAAGGTTCTGTGGCGGAACGAGCAGTTCGAAGAAGCCACCTGGGAACAAGAAGATATGATGCGATCAAAGTATCCGGAACTATTTTAAAGTTCGGGACGAACTTTTTATAAGGTGTGTAGGATTGTAACACCCCAATTTTTACAATTTGAATACCTGGGGAATTGTTTAAAGTTCGGGACGAACTTTCTATAAGAGAGGGAGGATTGTAACACCCCGAATTTGGCAATGTAAAATTCATGACAATGTATGAAAATGATTATAATGAAATGATATGAATTTCATGTAATCACATGCTATAAAATGTTATGAAGGCATGAAATATTATATGCATGAAATATTATATTCATGAAATATTATTATCATGAAATGTTAGCATGAAATATTATATTTATGAATATGGAATATTAAAAATATTATGAAATAATATTTTTGGGATATTATGAAATATTCTGAATTCATAAAATATTATTCATATTATGAATTTCATGATGAGCTTGGTTTATTGGGCTTGGAAATGAATGGTGCTAAAAAGAAAGTGCAAAGTGGAGGAAGCAAGGATTGAACCTTGGACCTCCTAGTTGCACTCACCATGTCATAACCAATGAACCAAGCAATATTTCTTGAAGAAGGAGAAAGGAACATGCTTGTTAAGTGGGTAAGAGTGAAGAGACATGTCTTTTCATGAGAGAAGTATAAATAAGGGAGTTGAGATAACTTCCTCTTTTTTTTATCTTCTTCCTCACTCTCCCAAAACCGAAACCATCTTCTTCTCCTTTTCTTCCATTTTCGAAAATTCCATCCAAGGATTCTAAACCTAAGGCAATTTCAAGAAGGAAAGTTTAAGAGCCATTACTCCCTACCAAGACCAAGGAAGACTAGAGAGAAGTTTGGAAGAAAAAGGATCTTCGCATACCCTCCAAGTGTAGGGTACCCTACGATTTAAAGAAGGCGAAATTTCCAGCGCTAGGATGTAAGTATCCTCTCGCCTGCAGTGTAATCGCTTTCGTTTGATTGTATGTTTCCTTGTGTTCTTGTTTGGAAAATGGGAGTTCTCCCTTATGAGACTTTCGGCCACCCTAGGATTTGGGGTTCAAGAGAAAGGTTTGATCCAACTTTGATACATGGGATGACTTTGGGACTTAGGGTATACATGTAGATGGACTTTCTTCATGGTGTCAAGAGCAAAAACCTAGGGTTTTGGCTTTGTAGAGGGTTTCGGCCACCCCTTGTAAGGGGTCCAAGAGAAGAGTTTTTTTGATCAAACTTGATGCATACTAGTAACCCTAGGGACTTTATATTCATATGTGTTGTTTCCCAATTTTTGAGGAGACAAAAATTAGGGTTTGGTACCCTATGTGACTTTCGGCCAAGGGAGGAAAAAAGGTTAGGGCTTGAGTTGCTTTCTACCCTACTATGTTTCTATGATTAGTATTGTAGATAAAATAATTGTGTAATGATTGTGTGAAGTTTGGATGTCAAAAATCTAGCCTAGCCTACTCTACAAGGTTTCGGCCAACCCTAGGGGAACTAGGGTCTAAGGGTGTATGATTTCCCTTATGATATATCCATGCTTAATAAGTATAGGTGAGGTGTTTGTAAGAATGCCCGAATGAATGCTTGGTGGGAAAACCAAATTCTTTATTTGTATATTTCGGCCAACCCTAGTTCTAGGGTTGGGAAGTACCTAATGAGACCATGAAGCATGCTAATACATATGTGATATGTGTATAATTTATGTGACTTATTTTGTTGGATGAAAAAACATGCCTTGTAGCCCATGGGGCACCTTGATGATATGAGCATGATGTGGTTGATAATATGCTTTAAAAGGATACTCTATTGAAACTGGGATCAAGAGCACCCGAATGCGTGGTGTGTCCCTAGGGGATCAAGAGCACCCGAATGCGTGGTGTGTCCCTTTGAGAAGTGATTAAAGAGTACCTTTAGGCATATACTTATATGAGTAATTGCATGATAAATTACTTTACTTTGAAAAGTTATGTACCCGACTCGGAAGGGGGTCGTTAAACAAATCCAATGCACATGTTAAGGTCATGGCAGTTGGTAGGACGGAAGGGTCCTGCTCTAATTAGATTGGTGGCTCGCTACCCCAATTTATTAGAGAACGCGCATGATATGGTGGTACCACAACTGGGCCCTAAATGATGATATGTATTTTTAAGTACTTACCGTTATGGAACTGTTTTGAAAAACATATTTTCTCATCATGTGATTTTGTTCCGTAAAGTACTTAGAGATAAATTGATGTGATATTTCTGATGCTTTGATGAGATGCTTATGATGCTGATAATTCTATTTGATTATTGTGTACATGATATGATGTATTGATATGGATTTTGCGAGTAGGCCCGGATTCTTACTAAGCATGTTTTGCTTACTAGTTCCTGTTATTTTTCTTATGCTGCAGATAGCGGTAAGAAACACTCGAACTAAAGGAAGAGGCAGAGGGAAGATTGGAGGATGTGTGTGGTGATGGCTCGGGAAAGAATAAAAGATTCTATCTACCTTGTTTTATCTAGAATCTAAACTGCTTCCCTATGAGATTGTATTGTTATACTCTGAACATGTGATGACTAAGTTAGTGACATGAAACCTATGTCATGCTAGATAAATAATATTTAATTTTATTGTATGCATATTAGGTGAAATGCTATAGATTTCCTATATCTGTTTCTTTGAATGTTTCTTTGACATGTATCTAAGACTAGACAACTCATACTATATTCTTACTTAGGATTCCATGCTATAGTGTGTTAAATGATTTTCCGATTAGGTTGTAAATGCATGTAGATATAAAAGAAATGAAAAATCTTGCTTGGTAAATTAGTCTTTAATAAGCATGCTTACTACACTACATGTAATGTAATTATTTAGTTCTGGAATATACATGCTTTATTTGATGAATGATATGATTGTATGGACCGTAACCCCACCTTAAGGGTAGATATAAGGTAGGGCGTTACAAACAGCTCATGAAGATGGAATACGATGGTATAAGCATCCATATGCTCATGCTGCTTTTGTAGCTCAGGTACCATAGCGGCCAGCATGATGCAACTCGCAAGTTCAGAATCGGCCACATGTTTCTGATAGGCCACTAACTGGTCTGGAGTTGCGTCTTTAGGAGGATGGTTGGGAAGTTGTTCTTCAAGGACATAAGCAAGCTTTTTTGCCTTGAGGACTATCCTCAGGTTTCGAAGCCAGTCCATGAAGTTTGGCCCAGTCAGCTTATTGGTGTCCAAAATGGAACGCAAATTCAGAGAAGACATGATCAGGTGATTATCCTAGAAATACAAATTGAGGTTATGTGATGAGAATGATAAAGAATGCATCAATATACATTAATTAAATGCTATTTATTTTTCGAATTGAATAACCCTTTTTATCAATTCGGGAGATCGTAGGAACATCTCCAAATAGGTTGATATCCAACCATAGATAAAAACAACCATGGCTAGAGTCCATCAACTTATTCTTAGCTATGAAGGTAGGTAATTATACCGATTACATATTATACATATGTAACTATCACATTATGCTATCAACTAATTGAATGTTTGCATAAATCATTGGGTTGTTAACTCATTAACAAGTATGCAACAATACACATAGCGCCCAACTGCACCTCTCTTTACATCGACCTTGGCTGTGGCACAACAAATCGATGCTCCAAGCTTAAGGCTGACCCATTAATCAAGAAATAGTTTTAATATGGTTGGAGCTCATTCAACCATTTAGTCAGGCTTGGATGTGTCCAACAACCAAAACTAAGGATTGACCTCTGACTCCAACTATATTAATCATAAACTAATTCCATGGTTTGAACATGTTGAGGTTCAAGCCGGGCATGGATGTGTCCATCAACCCAAACGAGAAACAAAACTCCGGTTCTAACCATATTAATGGAAGGTGTTGGCCTTAATATTTTGTAAGGGGTTTTGGGTCTCATCCTTTTCTTTTATGCACATTCATGACATATAATTATGTCATGTTCTAACGATTTCCTTAATAAAGTATGTATGTGACTTAATTTATCAAGTCTCATTAATTGAATTAGGAACCGGATTTCCTAATTCTAATTTCATACATTATTCAAGGAATTGTTTTTGGGAAACAATTTCTTAAATTATCATAATCAATTTCGGAATTAATATGTTTAAGACTTTGATTTCTCTAAATCAAATCTTATTAAATTAAGAGATAGATTCCCTTAATTCAACCACATATTATTTTCATGAAAATCTTATTTAAAAATATACTCTATAGGAAACAATTTTTCTAATTAATTTTGGAGACAATAATATGTAAGTGCATCACCTCATAAATCAAATAAGGAAATTATCGTTTGAGAATCACCTCAAAAATTTCCAAGATTTGATCACATATTTTATTTATAGAAAATTAATTTCAATAACTTAATTTGGATGGCTCCCCGAGGCTCAATTCAAAATAAGAATTTGACAGTTTAAATTTAATTTAGGAAATTTAATTATAACAACTAACTTTAAATTGGACGGCTCCCCGAGGCTCATTCCAAAATAAAAACTTTTGTAAATAATTTAATTTCCAATTATGAATTTAAATATCAATTAATATTCCATAATTTGTCTAGACTTTCTTGAAAGAAAGTGCCTAAAATTGCGAGCTTTCCATAAATGGAAAGTTTCCAAAATAAAAGGTATTCAGAATAATTGTAAGTTTCTGGTACAAAGAAAACTTACGTTTTTCCAAAATTGGAAAATTTCCAAAATGGGAATTTCCAAAATTGGAAAGTTTCCAAAAATGGAAAGTTTTCACAATTATCATAAAATTTCAGAAACAGGGATATTTCAAAAGTTTGCAAAATTTCATGATCATTTCCAAACTTTGAAATTCCTAAATCGAAAATTTACCATAATTAGAAAGTTTCCATAATTGGAAAATTTTCCAAAATTGAGATCATGACAGATTTCCGCAAAAACAATTATATGGTTATGTCGAACACAAACCTCGGCTCTGATACCACTGTTTGGACCGGGTGCATGTTGACATGGATGCGGGTTCGTAATTTTAAAATTAATTACGTACAGCGGAAGGTTTAGCATAAATAATTTCTCAAATTATTTAACCACACATCTAAGCATGCAACTTTATCTTGTGTAGACATGATCATATATTTATAATTTTGCAGAAACATAAACTAATTTATGTATTACCTCGCGTAACTCGAAGGAAGGGATGAGATCCAACCGTAAACGTCCCTTGGAAGCTCCGCCTCTATTTGCGTCCACGCCGAGTATCTTCGGGATGACTTCGCAAAGCCACGAGTTTCGTGTTCTCGAGAACTACTAGATTCTCCGAGAACACGACAAGAAAAACCAAGAGAGAAGTAATCACATCGAAAAACTCACTACCAAGGTTGGCCGGAATCACAATTCCGGCGAGAAGGAGGAAGATGACTTGTGCCCAATCCCAAGGTGATGATGGCTGGAGAGGAAGATCGTCCCAACGGAAGAACTTCGTCGCCTCGGTGCTTCTCCTTGTGCTCACGGCAAGAAGAAGGGAGAAGAACCTTGTGGCCGGCCAAGGGGAAGAAGGGAGGAGAGGGAGAGAGCCCAGGCAAGAATACTTCGATTATTTTCCAAGCCTTGCCTTGGGTCCTTTATATAGTGGCCTCTTAACCATCAAGCCTCTCAAAAAAGAGACTTATTCCATCATGCCAAGTTTTATCATATTTTAATTCATGATAAAATCGACCAAGTCTCCTTTTTTTTCTTATAGAATTTATTTTCTTATCATGGTAAATCAATCCATGATTGATTTTATAAAATAAAATAAACCAATCCATGGTTCATTTTAATTTCCATGAAAAATAAACCAAACCTTGGTTTATTATAAAAAAATTTATATAATCCATAATTTTATAAAACAAACCACACTTGGTTTATTTTATAAATTGAACCAAAAACTTGGTTCTCTCCCTTTGTTGTGGCCGACCAAGCAAAGAGGATGGAGACCCTCTTTTGCCGGCCCATCCAAGCCATGCCCCAATGAATTAAACTTATTTAATTCATCTAATAAGTCTTCCAAAGACTTAGCCATTTTATGCTTCCGATGCTTCTCTGAAAAATTCAGATTCGACTTATCATTTGGCTTAACCAAACCTAATCTCTCTTGATTGGAAAATCCAATTTTCAACTCATTTTAAATCCCTCGGATTACTCGTAGTGCGTGTGACTAAATAGGCTTTCAATTTATGTTGGCCGTCTATAATTAATCAATTATAGAATGATCATGAGTGGCACCTAGTAGTACATAATGATCCCCAATAATCGAAAGATCAACGGTTGACCTCAGAAACAATTCTGAAACCTTCAGCAGCTATAATGAATCGTGCCCCATTCCCTTCACTATCTTATATCCACTTGTTCAGGACATGGTGTATGTGTGTCAGTCCCCACTAGGCTGACTACGTCACACCTAGCCCAAGTAACGTTTTCTCGTCCTACGGATTCTACTTACTCTCATGTATTTAAGAGATTCATACTCTGAACATGTCATTCTCGGGCCAGAGGCTTCGAGTAACAATCCGACGATAGGCCTTGGGTATACATCTCCTCGCAAGGAGTGGTGAATCCTTTGTAGGCTGTTCAAACATCTTCGGGCACTTCAGCTTATACCCAATCATCCTGGGTCCACACCTCCTTGGAGATGCTTGCTTAAGATGTCAAAGTATAAGTCTCCATGACCAAGATGACTTGAACACCACAAGTCAAAGGAACATTACACTTAAGCTGCAGTAAGAACTTCATTGACATATCTATATGTAGACTACCATTTGAAGTTTTACAGCCAGTTACTCCAATGAACTAGTTCCCTTAACTGGCATTCATGTTTATCTCCGGACATCCCAATGACACCAGCCAGTGAGAATCAGTTGATTAGAGAATAACCCATGCTAGTCTCAACAGAATCGATAGTGTCCGTATTTATCAATTCATCGACTAGGGACAATTTCAATACTTCACAATTGCACATGTAGAGATAATCACTAGTTGTGAATTCATCACAAATTCTCTCATACTGTGAATTATTTTGCGGGCATTCAGTAAATGAGTTTAAGATCTCAATCAAATACATAAACATATATACTCAAATAGTGAATATTCATTTATTAAAATAAATGATTACAATCATAAGGCGATTGCCTTAGGACATTTTTCTCATATCACTAACAAAGTCGAATGGCACCAGTCGACTACTCAAGGAGTCAGTCGACTGGTCCTGGTTAAGCAGAAAAGGGATGTGACGCCCCTCTAGGGTGAGGAGGGAGGGCCGTTACAAAAATAAAAACTCCCCCTGAACCTGACACCTTCTGGCTACCTTTGTTAAAGGACCTCTACCTAAGTGGATTAAGGGACTTTAGTGTTGACCTAAAAGAATTGTGTCTATGTGTAGGTCAAACAACTTTCGAAATGATATAATTTTTGAAAATGTATTTATAAATAATCATCCAATCAAGCATCAAATTCATTAAAACATTATTATGTATAAACATTATTTTGAAAATAGATTTTTAAGATCATATCCTAAATATTTTGAAAATATTTTGAAAAAATATTTGTCAATTAATTAGTCCTTGACATCTCACCCATTCTAAGTGTCGCAGTACAAGTAAGCACGGTTGCCTTATAGGTGTTTGTGAGATGCTTGAATAATTTTTCTCAATTTAATTTATAGATTGCTTGACCTTGAGTTAGATTCAAGTTTAACAATTTATAATTTAAAAGTATGATTCAATAACTGGCTACCAAGTCTTGGCGAGGCACAGAGGTCTTCTTTGGTCGTAGCCTTATTGGATCATCAACCATTTCCTTAGACAAAGCCTTTTAAAGAAAGAATACTTTTAATTTACCCTTTTGAAAAAATTTGGTCTAACTAGTCTAGGATGTGGTGAGGTAGCTTCGGCTAGTTCCCTAACGTACTATCATCTTGCCGTATCCTAGTACTAGGTTAGGCAAGTATCAACCATTTTTTTTATTTTTTTTATTTTTTTAACCAATTTTTTTCTTATCTATCCATTTTAAATTATGTAGAAAAGTAAACATGAATGACATGACAAATACATAAGGAAAAAATAAGTCGATGCATGGGCATGACATTTATGCATGAGTCAATCAAGTCAAAACATTTTAATTAAGTTTCTAATAAAATATCAAATTTTCGATTTGATACTGATCGTGTGAACCCGCGAATATGTCAACCAACTTTGACATATTTATTGTTATTTAGTTGGATGTTTCGGTTGAGTAGAATTTTATTTAATTTCATATCTAAAGATAATTAATTGGAATTTAGTTCGTGGATTTTGTTGAATTAAGGATTGAATTGTTAATTAATTATCATTTAAGAATCTATGAAGATTTTAAGTTGTTAAGAATTAATGAAGATTTTAAGTTGTTAAGAATTAATGAATATTTTAAGTTATTCAGGATTAATTAAGTTTTAAGTTATTAAGAGTTAATTAAGGTTTAAAGAGTTAAGAGTTAATTAAGGTTTAATTATTTATGAATTAACTAAGGTTTTAAATTTACAAGAATTAATTAGAGTTTAAATTATTTACATTTAATTAGAGTTTAAATTATTAAGAATTAATTAGAGTTTAAATTATTAAGAATTAATTCAAATTATTAAGAATTAATTAGAGTTTAAATTATTAAGATTTAATTAGAGTTTAAATTATTAAGAATTAATTAGAGATTATTAAGAATTAATTAGAGTTTAATTTATTAAGAATTAATTAGAGTTTAAATTATTATGAATAATTAGAGTTTATAAAGAATTAATTAGAGTTTAAATTATTAAGAATTAATTAGAGTTTAAATTTATTAAAAAATTAATTAAAGTTTAAATTTATTAAAAATTAATTAAGTTTGAAAAAATTAACTAAAGTTTAAATTGTTAACAGGTTTGGGTCTAGTTGCATCTTTTCCATTAATTCAAAAATATCTGAATCATCTACTATTTCTTTTTCTTTTAATCTTTCAAGTTTGTCTAATACTTCTGCTTTATTTGAATTTTTGTAAACCTTATTAAATATAACTTTGATTCTAAGAAATTCATTTTCATCTACATCCTCATCTTCAGAAATTGTATCATTATCCTCATAATAGGTAGAATAATTTTCAGGATTATTAATTAAGGTTGTAGTATTATATTCAAAATCAGTAGAATTAACTTCAGAATCGGATTGAATTGTCAGAATTAACAGTAATATTGCTAACTAAGGTATTATCATTATCCTTAGCATTATCAAAAATATTATTATTATCTTTGAGTTGTCAGAATTATTATTATTATCCTTAGAGTTGTCAGAATTATTAAAAATTTTATTAATTGAAATATTATCATTAATTTCAAAAATCATAGCATTAATCTTATGAATTAAAGAATTAATATGTGATGTTTTACTATTATCTATGTTGATCCAATAGTAACAAATTTGCCATGCAATATACTTAACTCATTATGCAAATAATTTAATTTAGTAGGAAGATCTAATTTTTTAGGACATTGAAAATTATTGCGAAAATTAATTTTTGTTACCTCCTTTACCGTAGTCACATTTTTTGGCGTTGTGGATTGAGCCTTTTTCTAGTCTGGGTACTGGTTCTTGTAATGTCCAAGCCTTTGGCATCTGAAGCAGCGGATGAGGCTCTTGTCCCTCCGAACTCCTAGCACTGGTACCTCCTTTGCCTCCGGTGGTGAAAATCGAGTCTTACGAGTAGGACACTAGTTTTTATAGTGTCCTCTCTCCCTGCACTTAAAATATATAATATGAAATTTAAAAACTGGCATAATTAAAATTATACCTATATTCACCCTGGCTCCCCTTCAATTCCTGTCGTTGTTGCTCCTTCGACTATTAGTCTGGTGAAGAGCTTCCAGGTTTTGATAGAACTTGTAGGATCAATGTCGGTCGATAGAGGGGGGGTGAATATTGACTCGTAAAACTTGTCATAATTTCGTCAGAAACCGTCTTTCTATCAGGGTTAGTATGCAGCAAAAAATAAAAATAAACTTAAAGAAAGACAAGATAAACACGTGGGATTTTACTTGGTTCCCAACCCCCCAGGGTCAGTACATCCAAGGCCTAAGCACTCAATCGTGAGTCCACTAATGATCTCCTTTCTTGACTTTCTGGAGGTGGAGAAACTCGTCTTATAGTTCAAGTTACAAACACAGAATAAATGAATTTAATACGTAAATAAAAAAGCAAACCAACAAAATGTTGAAGATCCGGCCAATTCGGAAGTCTGAAGTGTCGCGCACTTCTTCCTGGAGCCTCGTTGGTCGTAAAGCTTCGCCTTGAGCACTTTTGCTTCACACAAACTGCTTTAGTGGATGTGAAAATTAATGATATGCATGAGGGGTCGAACCCCTTTATATACAGGCTTCACGGGCGCCTGCCACGTTACGGTCAAACTTCATCCTTTGCACCGAAATCGCAGGAGGGATAAGATGGCCTTCCCAGGCGCCAGGGAGTGGGCTGCCCAAACTAGGGCGCCCAGCCTTCTTCAGCGCCTGATTCAAGTCAGGCGCCTGATTCAAGTCAGGCGCCCAGGAGCTATTTCCCATGTACGTTTCTTCCTGCATTTGCTTTCCTATCTTGCCTCCAACTCCAAGTACCTGTAAGACAACAAACACAAGACAAATATATAGATAATCATAGCCTTAAAGATTAGTTCTGACTTTGGATTTCACCCGAAACCCTAGGTTGAACCGATGCCTAATGTTCCCTTTCCCGGGGAACGCGTCCTCATCTACTCCATACTTGGAGAAGTTACTTTTGACAACCGGAACCTTCGGTTGGACTTTTGCTCAGCCTTTGAGAACCTGAATCTCGAGACGTCTGACCTCGACCAGTCTCTACTTCTTTTTACCATCCTCGCTCGGCAAAGACTTCGTTACCTGATCCCCGACCAGGACTTATTGCACAGTCCCCCGGACCAAGACTTCGTTCCCATCTTCACTCACCACGACTTAGTCCACCTAGCTTCACTTATAAGGACCCGACTTCACTCACCAGGATTTAGTTCACCTAGCTTCACTCACTAGGATTTCTTCCACCTAGCCTCTCTTGCTAGGACCCAGCTTCACTCACCAGGATTTAGTTCATCAAATCACTCCTTTGCTAGTCATTATGATCCTGACTAGACTTCCTCCAATCTTTAGGTAAATATAATCTCACACCTCAAGTCCGGTGTGGTTTAATCACTCGGTCAAACTGACCAACCCTGGGTTGTATTTATTTTGCCAAACATCATATCCTGTTTGGCTATCCTTTGTCAAACTGATCAGACCTAATTTACCCTACCAAACATAATGTCCTATTTGGTTTAACCCTTGATCACTTTGACTCCCCTTAATATGTAACACCCAATAATTTTCTGGTATTATTAGGGATTTTTCGAAATTTTTCTAGCAATTTTTTGAAATAAAAATGAAAAAAAAATTTAAGGGTCGAGCGGGGGTTTGAACTCACGACCACGCGACAATACCAAGCCTTAAGGGAGTTCGACTAGCCAGAAGGTCAGGGGTATCAAGCACAGAAAAGGAAGGAGCGAAATTATGTTATGGGTGAGTTAGGCTTTTTCATGAAGAGGTATTTAAACTTCGCTTAAGTCGCGTGGAGTGCCCGAGGGTTTTTGTGGCTGCGCGAATAGGAGAGGGCGAGGAGGCTGCGAAAAAAAAAGACAAGGGAGGAGGCCATAACTTTCTTCCTTCTTCTTCTTCTTCCTCCTCTTGAGTAGAAAGCCTAGGGTTCTTCCCTAGGGCCAAGGAGGGGATGTTCTTGCAAGAAAGAGGAAAGGAGTCCTACGCTAGGGTTTCTACCTCTATTTAGTGAGTTTTCATCAAGAAAAGGGTAAGTAGATCACTCACCTATAATAGGAGTAGTTTTCGTATGTAAGTTCTTGTTGTAGAACCATGTTTTATGATGCATGCTTTAAGATTATGGTTATCGTGTGTTTTAAGTTTTTAAAGATGCATGTTTTCTCATGATAGAAATTTAATTGGTTTAGATTTGGTGTATGTAAGCTAAGCATGATAAGATTTAATTTTTGAAAAGTCCCAAAAATGAGGTTGTGATTAAGGGCACGCAAGGTGCTCGATGAAAGTCTCAAGTAAGAAAGGTAAAGGTGTTAAGTGCAAAATTTATGCAAAAGCAAGATAGTTTGATACGTATAAGTATTATAGTAAGAAAGTATTTTATTTTCGGAAAGTGACATGCACCGGGCAAATGGAAGGCCCACAGAAAGTTAGAAAGAATCTCTAATAAGGTGCGGTGGCTAGCTACCCCGCAACCTATTAGAGAAGCGCGCAATTGGTACATTGATACCATGGTACAATGTCAAGGCCTAAAGAAAGTTGATTACTATTTTCAAGTAAATAAGTATTCGCAAGTGTTTTCAGTTTTAAGTATGTGCCTTTATTTCATATGTTAGCCTTGATACATTGCAAGCATGTTAACGAGTAAGAGTAAGGAAGTTAGTGTTTGAATGTATGAGTACGTTAAGGTTGCAAATGATGTAATGCAAGTAATGTTTTCAACATGATTGAGCATGATAAGTAGATATAAGTTTTCCCATGTGCATGTATTTTGGAAGTAAGTATTCTTTGAAATGAGCATGTTTATTATCGATAGCATGGATTTGTGAGTTAGGATTTACTTACTAAGCATTGTGCTTATTAGTTGCATTTCCTTCTATTGCAGATAAAGGCAAAGAAAAAGCATAAGTTATGAAGGTGACCAGGACTTGCATTGATGCTCAGTGGCGGTGGAACCGTGGAAGAGATCCGTTGGGTTAAGGCTTAGAGGCAATTTCTAAAGTTTAGAAACTTGGAGTTTAATATTTTGTTTGGTATAATGTGAACATTGTGTTTAACCTCCGCATAGAGTCAAAAGTTGATACAATCTTTAGCATGATTTCATATGGTTTGGTAGTCTTGTTAAATTCCACAAAGATTCTAATTTCAAGTCATTAGATTTGTTTTGAGTTGCTAGGATGTTTATAAAACTAGCATAGAATATAGAAATGGAGTTATGTCTTTGTATGTCTTGAAAGTATATGAATTGTGGATCTTTGGAAATGGTTTTCAGTTCTTGAAGTCAAGTAGTGGTAATCTAAGACCAAGGTCTAAGGTGAAGTCAAAGTTTAAAGTGAAGTGAGTAAAGGTAGTAAAGAGCGGCGATCCGCTTAGGTACAGGGTAGAGAAGTCGGGTCGTCACATAATATATTTTCTAACATATATTGTCACTAACTTAAGTATATTATTAAACATCAAAACCCTAGAGGATGATTGTTCATCACTGATGCATTTTGCACCAATAGATTGATATATTTTCTAATATAAAAAACTGAACACTTTCAAACCTAATAAATTTCTCTAGCTCTTTGATCTACCTTTTCTTTTGAATATGAAAAATAATATATCCTATAAAATTCGTGTTTGAAGCTGCTAGTGCAATCGGGATATCAATACAGATCCATATGAATTCGTTTTGTCTCAATCCAACCTATGTAAAATCATCTATTCTATTTAAAATATTTTTTTATTTTTAGAAAAAAAATAAAATTTTCAACAAATCTATATATTCATTGCAAAATTTTACAATTAATTCAAATTCATTGCAAAATTTAATTTTTTTTTTAAAAAAAGGCTTTTAAAATGTCGTAGATGACCCTATAGACCTCAGAATTTGACGAAATAAGTTGCAATGGGGTCGTATCGATCACATGATCACGTTGACGGCTTCTAATGCGATTTTTGACGGATATACCATGATCGACAAATTTTGTAATATAAAAGCGTTAATAATTTCAAACCTAATAAATTTATCTAACTCTATGATCTATCTTTTCTTTTAAATATGAAAAATAATATATCCTGTGAAATTCGTTATTGAGGTTAATAATGTGATCGGGACATCGATAGGACCCATAGGAACTCATTTTGTCTCAATCCGACCACTGTAGGGCCTTCTACGCTATTTAAAATATTTTTTTAATTTTAGAAAAAAACAAAATTTGCAACTAATCCACAAATTCGTTGCAAAATTTTGCAACGAATTTAAATTTGTAGCAAATTTTGGTTTTTTTTTGAAAGGGGACTTTTAAAATTCCGTAGATGGCCCTATGGATCTTGGAATTCAATGAAACAAATTCCAATGTGGTCGTATCGATCTCCTGATCATGTTGACGGCCTTGAATGCAATTTTTCACAGATATATTGTGATCGATAAATTTTATAATATAAAAAACCTTAATACATTCAAACCCAATAAATTTCTCTAACTCTTTGATCTACTTTTTCATTTAAATATTAAAAATAATATATCCTGTGAAATTCGCATTTGAGGTTGCTAGAATAATCGGGATGTCGATACAGACTCATTAAAACTCATTTAGTCTCGATCTAACCTCCATAGGGCCTTCTTTCTATTTAAAATATTTTTTTATTTTTAGAAAAAATTAAAATCTGCAACGAATCTGTTTTGCAACGAATTCAAATTCATTGCAAAATTTGAGTTTTTTTTAGTATAAAGGGGCTTTTAAAATGTCATAGATGGCCCTACAGACCTCGGAATCCTACGAAATAAGTTCCTATGGAGTCGTATCGATCTTACGATCATGTTGATAGCCTTGAATGTGATTTTCAATGGATATACCATGATTGCTAAATTTTATAATATAAAAAGTCTTAATACTTTCAAACCTGTTAAATTTCTCTATTTCTTTAATGTACCTTTTTTTATATGAAAAATAATATATCCTATAAAATTCGTGTTTGAGGTTGCAAGCCCGATCGGGACATGGATACAGACCCATAGAAACTCGTTTCGTCTCGATCCGACCTCTGTAAGGTCTTTTACGCTATTTTAAATATTTTTTATTTTTAGAATAAAAACTTTGCAACGAATATGTAAATTCGTTGCAAATGTGTAAGGAATCCACATATTCGTTGCAAAATTTTGCAACGAGTTTAAATTTGTTGCACAATTTGATTTGTTTTAAAATAATGGGTGGCATATAAAATGTCGTAGATGACCCTACGGAGCTTGGAATTCGATGAAACAAGTTCCTGTATGCTTGTATAAATCTCATGATCATGTTGGCGGTCTCAAATGTGATTTTCGATGGATATACCATGATTGATAAATTTTGTAATATAGAAAACCTTAATACTTTCAAATCTAATAAATTTCTCTAACTCTTTGATCTACATTTTTGAAATATAAAAAACAATATATCCTGTGAAATTCTCATTTAAGGTTGCTAGTGAGATTGGGATGTCGATACAGACCCATAGAAACTCATTTTGTCTAGATCCGACTTCCATAGGCCCCTTTATGTTATTTAAAAGTTTGTTTAGAAAAAGTATTAAAAATTTGGAATGAATTCATATTCATTGCAAAATTCATTGGAGATTTGTAACGAAAATGTTTTCGTTACAAAATTAAGACGAAAAAAATTCGTTGCAAATGTACAATGAAAAAAATTTCATAGAAGATTTTGTTGTATTTCTACGACAAATCTAAATTTGTTCCAAATTTGTAACGCATCTGTGGATTCATTGCCAAATTTATGCAATTTTTCTTTCTCGCTGAAATATAATATTAGATTTTGCGATAAATATGTATTTCGTTGTAAATCGGCAATGAATATAATTTTTGTAGCAAGATTTTCTCTGAATTTACGATAAACTTTGAAATATAAACTTTGTCGCCAAACTGCAATGAATTTGGCGACCAAACTTCTTTTGTTGCTAAATTTCAACAAATTATTATTGTTGTCAAATTCATTGCCAATTTGAGATGAATATTTTTTTTGTTGCTTTACTGTAAATCCAAAAAAAAAAAAATTCGTCCCAATTTTTATCCCTAAAAAATTGATTTTCTTAGTAAGCTAAAGGAGTAAAGGGACAACATGCATACTAAGGGTACGAGGGCTATGTAACGACCCTCTCTTACTATCTTTGACCTTATAGAGCCGTTACATTCACATCTCTTATCAGCCCGTGCCAGTTGACTGGCACCTTGAGCTATCGACTGGTGCAGTCAACTCATGAGCCCGATCACTCCCCCAATCTTTCTGTTCGAAATCTGGGAGGGGACCAGTCGACTGATGGGACTAGAAGTCGACTGGTGTAGTCGACTCCACCTGGGAATCACTCGACCAATATTTCTGTTCCCTCGATTTCTTGAGGGCAGTCGACTGATACCTTTGGAATTGCAGTTTCCAGATTTCAGAAACACTGATCAAGTATACATATACACCCTATTTCGACTACATAACAAATAGAAGACTCATAATCATATAAACCATCACACTTGGACTCAATCATACTCCATTTAGCATACATTTTAAACTTAATATCTTCTTGTGAAATAAACATAACTAACATGACACATAAATCAATAACTCAAGGAACTCATAACATTGCTACTGTTTAGAGCTTGGAACATTAACAAACTCATCTCAAAAGATCTCATTCCACTGTTCCGCCGCCACAAACACAAACCATCCCTCCTTTAGCCTCATTGCCTTACATCCTTAATTTACCTTTATCTGTAATAAAAGGATGCAAACTATAAGCAAATTGCTTAGTAAGTAGATACCTATCTCACAAAACATGCATTCGATATAAAACATGTTCATGTTCACGTTAAAACATGTGTAATTGAAAATACTATTCTTTAACACGAAAAATGCTCATGAATACAATTGCTTGCATTTGAAAACATTGCTTGAACTGAAATTCTTAACTTGCTTGAAATAAATACTTGCCATGGAAAACTTGAAACTTATACTCTTATACTTTATATACATCAAAATAATAAACATCCTCCTTTGGGTCTCGGCATAGTACCAATGTGCGCATCCCTAATAGGGTTCGGGGTAGCTAGCCACCGAACCCTAATAGAGCGTCTACTAGCTTGCCTAGTTGGGTCTTGCGCCCGTGGGCCTTGTGCCCGGTAAATGCCACTTAAAAAGTAATATACTTATCTTGTACTCATGCTTATACATAACATGCTTAAACGTAGCACATATCTTGCACATAGAAAGTAGGGTTCCAAAAATATGCTTTTGGGACATCTGAATGCCTTGGTCTTGTACTCATCAATGCACCTTGCGTTCCATAATCCCAAAACATGCTTTTGGGCAATTCAAGACCTCAGTTTTCACCCCGTACTTCCATCGAACACCTTGCGTGCCAAAATCCCAAAACTTGCTTTTGGGCAAATCAAGTCTTTGGTCTTGCTATACTATGATCACATCATCCAAAGACTTTAGAATCATGTTTAGAATCACACGAAAACTACTTTTATTGCAGGTGAGTGATCTACTTACATCCTTGTGCTTCTAAACTGACTACCCGGCGTAGAATCTTCTTCCTTGCGAGATCTTCCAACCCTTAGCCCTAAGAGAGAACCCTAATTTCCTCTTGGTAAGAAACCCTAACCCTCTTTTCTTTGTTTTCGCAGGGAAGAAGAAGAAGGATGAGAAAAACCATTGGTTTTCTCTCATTTCCATCCTTTATATATTAAGTGGAGGTTGAACATCTCACATAATGGACGTTTACTATTACTTATCTAATATCGGTTCCATAATCTAGTGACATGATTACTTTCCCTAATGGAAACTCAAAATTTTTCATACCCGAGAGTCGCAAGTTCGAGCCTTGGCACCCCCGACCCCTTAAAAGAAAATTTTTAATTTCTTTTTATTTTGGAAAATTTCTAGTGTTAAAATCCTCCCTACCTTATAAAAAGTTCATCCTCGAACTTAGAACAGCTTCAGGTACTTTTGCCTCATGTTATCTTCTATTTCCCAAGTTTCCTCCTCAAACTTCTGATTTAGCCATAGAACCTTCACTAAGAGTACCTTTTTGTTCCTCAGTTTCTTAACTGCCCGATATATTATCTGAATAGGTTGACTTTCATAACTGAGATCTTCTTGAACATGTACCGTCTATGGCTCAATAACTTGGTTGGCGTCGGGAACATGTTTCTTCAGCATTGAGACATGAAACACATTGTGAATAGCTGACATCTCCGGAGGTAGCTCTAACTCTTAAGCTACTTTGTCAACTCTTTTCGTTACTAAGTAGGGTCCTATGTAACGAGGACTTAGCTTGCCTTTCATGCCAAATCTCATTACTCCTTTCATGGGGGCTACTTTGAGGAAAACTATATCTCCAACTTCGAACTCTAGCGATCTATGCCGCACATCAGCATAACTCTTCTGTCTACTTTGAGCGGTTTCTATTCGCTGGCGAATGCTCTTTATAGGTTCTGTGGTATCGTTAATAAGATTAGTCTGATACCCCATTTCTTTCCTCTCACAACTTTCATACCAACAGATAGGAAATCTGCACCTTCTACCATAAAGAGCTTCATAAGGCGCCATACCAATAGTAGCTTGGTAACTGTTATTGTAGGCAAACTCAGCTAAACATAAGTACTTTCACCAATTGCCCTTGAAATCTAGTGCACAAGCTCTGAGCATATCTTCTAGAACTTGATTTACCCTTTCGGTCTGCCCATTAGTTTGAGGATGGAAAGCTATGTTAAACTTCAGTTTGGTGCCAAGCGTAGTTTGTACACACTCCCAAAAATGCGAAGTGAAATGACTATCTCTATCGGAGATAATGGTGTTCGAAACTCTGTGCAGTCAAATCACTTGCTAATCATATAACTGTGCTAATCTTTCTATGGAGTAGGGCACTTTGATTGCCAAAATGGGCAGACTTGGTCAATCTATCTACAATTACCCAGATAGCATCATAGACATTTGTTGTCTTTCGGAGACCAACAATGAAGTCCATAGCTATATCTTCCCACTTCACCTCTGGAATCTGTATGGGCTGTAGAACTCCTCCTGGCCTCTGGTGTTCTGCTTTAACCCTTTGACATGTCAGACAGGTACTAACATACTTAGCTACATCTCTTTTCATTCCAGACCACCAAAATCATCTTTTCAAATCTTGGTACATCTAGGTAGAACCAGGGTACATAGAGTAGGGAGTTCTATAGGCTTCCTAAAGATTCTTCTTTCTTAGCTCTTCATTGTTAGGGACACATAGACAGTCACCATAATAAAGTATCCCACTCTCAGATACTCTAAATTTTTTACTTTCTCCTTCTTGCATCTGTTGCTTGATCTTTTGAATATCAGAATCTTGAACTTGCTTTTTTTGTATATCCTCAACCAGAGTTGACTCGAGTGTCAATACTGAGAGTTGTCCATCCATGATCTCCACTCCATAATCTACTATCTCTTTCTGCAGTGGTGGTGACAGTGATGACAGGACATCAAAGTTGCGCAAGTTTTCCTACTTAATGCATCAACCACTTTATTTGCCTTTCCAGGGTGGTAGAGAATTTCACAATCATAATCCTTGACTAACACCAGCCACCTTCGCTGTCTCATATTAAGGTCCTTCTGAGTGAAGAAATATCTCAGACTCTGGTGGTCTGTGTAAATCTTGCACTGGACTCCGTACAGATAATGTCTCCATATTTTGAGGGCGAAGACTACTGCTGCTAACTCAAGATCATGGGTAGGGTAGTTCTTTTCATAATCTTTGAGTTGCCTGGAGGCATAAGCGATGACATTGCCTTCTTGCATGAGTACTGTTCCAAGTCCCAGTTTTGAGGCATCACTGTATATGTCGAAACTTCTATCACTTTTTGGAACTGTAAGAATGGGAGCACTTGTTCTTTTCTTCTACTCGATGAATCTCTGCTCATAATTTTCAGTCCACTCATACTTCTTATTCTTTCTTGTAAGGGCTGTTAGTGGAGAAGCTATCTTAGAAAAGTCCTCCACGAATCTTCTATAATACCCTGCTAAGCCCAGAAAGCTTCTGATCTCACTAGCATTCTTTGTTCAATCCCAATTACAAACTGCTTCAATCTTTGCTAGGTCTACCATGATTCCTTCCTTGGAAATGATATGGCCTAGGAAAGCCACTTGGTCAAGCCAGAATTCACACATTGTAATCTTGGCATATAACTTCTGCTGCTGTAGAGTCTTCAACACTACCCTTAGATGTTCGTCATGGTCTTCTTGAGACATTGAATAAACTAAGATATCATCAATGAAGACTATGATAAACTTGTCAAGGAACTCCTTGAATTCTCGATTCATTAGATCCATAAATGTTGCAGGGGCGTTCATCACTCCAAAAGGCATGATCACAAACTCGTAGTGTCCACACCGTGTTTGAAATGTCGTTCTCGGCACATCACTTTCCTTGACACTAAGTTAATGATAACCTGACCGCAAATCTATCTTGGAGAACACAGTTTCCAGTTTCCCCCTTCAACTGATCAAATAAATCATCTATCCTTGGCAAAGGATATCTGTTCATGATAGTCACCTTGTTCAGGGCTCGATAATCTATGCACATTAGCATAGATCCATCTTTCTTCTTGGCGAACAACACAGGAGCTCCCCAGGGTGAATGACTAGGGCAGATGAATCCCTTGTCGAGTAACTCCTGTAATTGTTCTTGAAACTCCTTCAATTCTGCTGGCGCCATGCGATAAGGTGCCTTTGAAATCGGGTTGGTCCCTGGCGCCAACTCAATTTCAAACACAATTTCCCGATTGGGAGGCAGTCCTTGTAACTCTTCAGGAAATACTTCCGAATAGTCATAGACTACCCGCATTTCTTCTTTCTTCAGTCCTTCTCTTTGCCTTGCATCTACTACATGTGCTAAATAACCAGAACATCCATTATCTAACATCTTGTGAGCTTGTAGGTTAGAGAGAAACCTTTTTGTCTTTCTCTTTGGGTCTTCAACAAACTTGAACGGAAATTCTGCTTCTGGTGTGAACTTTACTCTTCTTTTGCGACATTCAATAGAGGCACTTTACTTGCTCATGAAATCCATCCCTAAGATGATATTATAATCCTTCATATTAAGGACTACTAAATTACCATAGAGTTCTCAGTTGGAAATCTGAATTGGCACAGCTCTCAGCCACTGAGTAGATGCCATGACCTCCCCCGAAGGTAGGGTCGTTAAGAAATCCTCATTCAGCACTTCTGGTGGAACCTTAGTTTCTTGGAGAATGATATTGACACAAAGGAATGTGATGCACCAGTATCGAATAATACACTAGCATATTGAGATAAGATGAGTATTCGACATGTGATCACGATAGGAGAATTAGCCACCTCTTCCTTGGTGATGGCAAAAATCCAGGCGTTGGTCGGGACTGGTGAGACTTCCACTCTCCCTTGACTGCTGTAGGGTCCCTCCAGAGCTGGCTGCATCTAGTGCAACTGTGCAGGCTTCCCCCCGTACTGAATAAGTTGTGGTGGAGGTGGGTTTGCCTTGGTAGGGCAAGCCTTTTCCATATCCACTTCTACTCCACAGATATAGCACCCGCTCATGCCTTGGCGACATACTCCTGGGTGCATCTTCCCACATTTTGGGCAAGGAGGATATTTGGGGTGCTTGCTTGAGGAGCTTCCTTTGTTGCTTCCAGAAGTTTTCTGATCCTCCTGCTTCCTCTTGTTTGGGTTCCCCTTCCAGTTCTGCAGGTTACCCTAAGACATCTAGACCGCTACTTGCTTCTGTTTCATTCTAGTGGCCTTTATACTGTTTAAGTAGTGCTCAGTGATCAAGGCACTACTTATCAATTTTTCGGAGGTCTGCGGCCTATTAACACCGCTGGCCACATTTAAATCTATCTCTGGCCCTAACATCTTCAGTATTAGCCTGACTCATTCTTTTTCAGTACTAACTAGCTCTAGGCACAGATGAGCCAACTAGTTAAACTTCTTCACTGCTTCATCCATGGATAGTTCTCCTTGTCTGAACTCCATGAATTCATCATAGTGCTTGTTGGTTACTCGCATGTGAAAGTATTCTTCGAAGAACTCAGTTTCGAAGTCAGCCCATGTCATCTGGCTGACACTTCTCTTGGCCTTGATTCACTCCCACCACATTCTAGCATCTCCGATAAGGCAGAAGGAGGCGCACTTGATCTTCTCTACCTCAGGCCAGTCCAGTAGCTCTATTATGCTCTCCAACGTTTTGAACCATGCTTGAGCATCCCATGGTTCGCTTGTGCCTAAGAAATTCTCTAGCTTCAGTTTATGCCACTGAATGAGGTACGCTTCTTGCCTTACCCCCTTGTGGGGACTACAGATGTAACCGATGGGGTCTTCGGTCACAACTGGTGCTGTAACATTTGCCACCAGCGGGGTAACAGGAGTGGCCTACTTGTTAGCCATTATGGTGGCAATAATTTACTGTTGCTCTGCTACTTGCCTTTGTAACTGAGCCACCACCTCTAAAAGATTTGGTGGTGGTACTGACTCTGTTGCCTCTGGCCCTCTAGGAGATTGCTCCTCGTTTTGGACCCTTCTGGGACGTCCCCTTGCCATTCTCTTACTAAACATCATGAAGAGAATAAGGACATTACTTATCATCATACTATCATCATACTTATCATCATACTCATATAGCATATGTCATATCATCATATTCATATAAAAGACATGTATTGAAAATACATGTATTGAAATACTAAACATATGGACTTTCTTACTTGGTAGTAGGTAGGATTAATGCTTGATGTCAGTGTGGCAGAAGGCGGAACTTGCTATGATACCAAACTTGTAACGACCCTCTCTTATTAACTTTGACCTATAGAGTCGTTACATTATCTTCTCTTATCAGCCCGTGCCAGTCGACTAGCACCTTGAGCAGTCGACTGGCGGTGCAGTCTGTTGGTGCAAGATGCATCAGTGATGTCCTCCTCTAAGTGTTTTAATGTTTGATAATATACTTAAGTCAGTGATACATTGAACAAAGGAAGGGGAGTTAAGAGAGGAGTAACAAGGTGAACCAAAGTCCTAGTTAACCTAGGCACGAAGTCCCGGTTCGGATAATTAGGCATTAAGTCCTGATCATGGATTGGGCACTAAGTCCTGGTCGAGGGCTGGACACCTAAGACCTGACCGAGGGTTGGACACGAAGACCTAGTTCGAGGAATTGGGCACTAAGTCCTGGTCGAGGGTTGGGCACCGAAGTCCTGGACTTAGGGTTTGGGCACGAAGTCTTGGTCCGAGGGACTGAGCAACTTAGCTGAGTGATGACTATGGACAGAAGTAGAGACGGGTCAGGGTTTGGACGTCTCGAGATCCGAGAGTATCGGAGGCTAAGCAAAAGTCCACCCGAAGGACGGGGTGGCAACCGTCTCCTGAAAGGAATAGGTGAAAGGCGTGTTCTCGGGGGTGGGAACTTGCGTCGGTTCAACCTAGGGTTTCGTGGAAATCTGAAGTCAGAACCAAGTTCTTAAGGTTAAGAATCTGTGTGTATTTGCCTTGTACTTTTGTATCTTGCAGGTACCTAGAATGGAAGACAAAGAAGGAAAACAACAGAATGGAGTTGGAACCTAGCCAAGACAGGCGCCCCTATTGATGGGGGCGCACAACAGGATCTAGGCGCCCCTATTGATGGGGGCGCCTAGGACAAAGAACAAAAAAAAATAGCTCAGATGAAGAAGGCAAAATAGGCTTCCATTCATGCGCCCGGGATGATACAGGCGCCTGAGTTCATGTAGGCGCTCAGGTCAAAGGTTTTATCATCTGCGACGAGTTTGGCACGGGGATAAGGTTTGACCAAGCCCTATGGGGCACCCCCATCAACACAGGCACCCGAATGAAGCCTATAAAAGGGGCTTCGACCCCTCAGCTTCAAACATAACTTTTCCGGAATGATTCTGAGCATTCTGAGCTAAAGAAAAATGCTAGAGATGAGGCCCTGCGACCAAGGAGGCTCCAGGACGAAGTGCGTGGCACTTTGGAGGTCCAGATCGGCCGGGCATTCGATCATTTCTGTTTGGTTTGATTTACATTCTGCAGTTCAATTTATTTATCATTTTATTGTAATCTTGCACTGTAAGACAGGTTTCTCTGCCTCCGGAAAGTCCGGAAAGGAGACCATTAGTGGACGGGCGTTCCCGTGCATATGCCTTGGATGTATTGACCCTGGGGGGTCGGGAACCAAGTAAAAATCCCGCGTGCAAACTGTGTTGTGTGTTTTTCTTCGTTCGTTATATTTTCCGTTGCACTAACTTGAGTCTAGAATGAAGAACCGAAAAGTTTTCTCCGAAGATTTCACGGTCGATATTCACCCCCACCCCCCCTCTATCGACGGCACCGGTCCTACAATTGGTATCAGAGCCAAAATGCTGTTCACCAGACTAACCGCCGACGGAGCAAAGACGCCAGGAGTTGAGCGGGAGCCCAGGGGTGAATCAACTACAATTTTTTTTAAAATGTCTGTTTTTAAATTCCATATTATATGCTTCACGTGTAGGGAGACTATAAAAATCAGTGTCCTACTCGTAAGACTCATTCGTCACCGGCGACAAAAGACGTACCAGCACTAGGAGGCCGGAGGAACAAAGATCACATCAAATGCTTCAAGTTTGAAAAGTACGGACACTACAAGAATCAATGTTCGACAAAGGTACGTAAAATCTACATTCCTAAAAATTTACAAATTCCTGCACTGTCTTATGATAATAATTTTTCTGAAAGACTAGAATTATTACATAATCACCTCAATACTTTGCATGACCTACTAGAAAATGTAGACAGTAATAAATTATCATAAATTAATTCTTTAATCCATAATATCAGTTCAAAAATTACTGAGTTTAATTCTGAAATTAGATCTGATAAAATTACTGAATTTAATTCTGAAATTAGATCTGATAAAACTGTTGGTGCAGGAAGCACCATATCGAACCTTGTTTTGATATTGGCAAAGGATTCAAAGTTAAGTCTATTTGTGATCTAATATTGTTACTCAAGTGTGCAGAAAAAGTCCTAGCGAAGGGCTGCTAGGCACCTGGCGAAGGGCTGCCAGGAAACAAAGTCCTAGCAAAGGGCTGCTAGGCACTGGCGAAGGAATGCCAGAGTACAAAGTCCTAGCGAAGGACTACTAGGCACTGGCGAAGGAATGCCAGGGTACAAAGCCCTAGCGAAGGACTGCTAGGCACTGGCGAAGGAATGCCAGGGTACAAAGCCCTAGCGAAGGACTGCTAGGCACCAGGCGAAGGACAGCTTGGGACTGAAGCCCTAGCGAAGGACAGCTCGGTATCCAAGACCTGGCAAAGGACCGCTAGGCAAAAGTCCAACCAAAGGAGAGGTTGGCATCAGGTACATTCTCCCGAGAGGAGTAGGAGAGGACGCGTTCCCCGTCGAGGGAGCAGAAGGCGTCGGTTCGACCTAGGGTTCCATTTTGGAGACCCAAAGTCAGAACCAAGACAGCTAAGGTTGTATAAACTAATATTTTATTGTTTTATTGTGTTTTGGACTAACCCTAGATGCAGGACCAAAGGAACAAGTGTCTGCAGCTCAGAGAGCCTCAAAGGAATGAGGCAACAGTTGACTAGGGCGCCCGGAGTGTCCCGGGCGCCCCCAAGGTGAACATAAAACAGCACAAAACACAAGTTGCAAAAACAGGCTTCGATAGCTCATCTCCCGGGCGCCCCCGTACTCCCGGGCGCCCCCAGCGTCCCGGGCGCCCCCAAGCGCAAGCCTTCGAAGCAAGCCCCAGCGAAGCCGAGGGATAAGGTTTGACCCGGTCAACCCGGGCGCCCCGAGCGTCCCGGGCGCCCCGGTCAACATTTGATCCCGAAGTTGAAGGGATCAGACGCTGACCGAGACCGAGCCGGATCGGGCGACACGTGGGGGGGGGGGCGCCCCCGACATTCCGGGCGCCCCCAGGCCCTATATAAAGGGCCCTTGAACCCAGGCTTCAAACAACAATTTCAATCAACGCTTCTACGCTCTTCTGCTCCCGCGCTCTGCTCCGGAAACCTCACGACACGAGACTCAAGCGCCGACGACGTCCTCCCGCTCCGAAAATACCATATACTCCGGACGTCGGTAACGAAGAGCTATTTTAGTTTACTGTACTGAATTCTGTAAAATCTTTTGTAAACTATTTTTGCGACATATAGAATTGCCTGCAAAAAACGGTCAACGACCGTGGGCCTTGGAGTAGGAGTCGACCTAGGCTCCGAACCAAGTAAAACCACCTGTGTCTGTGTGTTTTTAACTTTAATCTTCCGCTACGCATTCTCTCTTCAAATCCGAACGATTTCCGATATTCACCCCCCCTCTATCGGTTTTCTCGATCTAACAAAAACTACTGAGTTTAATTCTGAAATTAGATCTGATAAAATTACTGAAATTAATTCTAAAAATGTTACTGATAATTCTGAACATAAATTTGAAAAAGATAAGGATAACTCTGAACTTAAATCTAAAATTAATCTTAATTTTAATTCTGAAAATTCTGATAAAGATCCTGAAAATCTTAGTGATAATCTAGAAACTATTTCTGAAAATCTTGGTGATCATCAAGAAATTATTTCAGGAATTCTTGAAGATAATTTAGAAATTAAATCAAATAAATCTGAAATCAAATCTAATAATTTTAAGGATAATCCTGAAATTAAATTTGAAATTCTTAAGGATAATCCTAAAATTAATTTTGAAATTCTTAAAGATATTTTTGAAGATAATCCTGAAATTATTGAAATTATTTCTGAGGATAAAAATGATTTTGTTGAAAATATTCTTGGGGATAAAGATGAGATTTCAGAAATACTTAAGGATATAATTGAAAATATTTCTGATAATTCTGAGGATAATAGAGATAAAATTCGTTTAGATAGTAATTTAATTATAGATAATGTTAAAGATTATTATAAAATATTAACTAGTGAGCCAAATTACTCCACCTATTTGAGGATATTAAAGGATGTGATTTTGAGGAGGAGATGAAATTTTCTGAGATAAAGGCTATAGTCAATAAAAATCACAAAGATTCAAATAAACCAGAATTATAGGAAAATCTTGAAAAGATAAATAAGGAAGAAATAGTGGATGAGTCAGAAATTTTCAAAATAATGAAAATTATGAACTTAAACCCACAATTATTAATTAATTCAATTAAATTTTAATTATTCAAATTTAAATTTATTCTAATTAATTCAATTAATCTTTAATTGTTCAAACTTAAATTAATTCTAATTAATTCAATTAATCTTTAATTATTCAAACTTAAATTAATTCCAATTAATTCAATTAATCTGTAACACCCCGAAATTTCACCATGAATAATATTATGAATTCCTTATAAAATATTATGTGGATAATATTGTGAATTCATGATGAAATATTATTATGGAAGAATACGAAATATTATTATGAAATGTTATGAAATATTATGAATTCATGAATATGAGATGTGATGGAATTCATGAAATATTATCATGAAATATTAGGAAATGTTAAGGAAATTCATGATATTATTATTGGTATGAAATTTCATGATGGGTTTGGCTTAAGGGGTTGGATATGGATTAGTGCAAAATAAAATAAAAAGAAGAGGTGGAAAGGAGGAAGCAAGGATTTGAACCTTGAACCTCCTAGTTGCACTCTCCATGCCTTAACCACTACACCAAGCATTGTTTCTTGTTGAGAGAATAAGAAACATGCTTGTTAAGTGTGTAAGAGTGAAGAGACATGTCTTTTCATGAGAAAAGTATAAATAGGTGGAAGTTGGAGCAACTTCCTTCTCTCCTTTTCTTCTTCCTCTTCATCTTCCAAAACCGAGACCCCCTTTCTCCCTTCCCCTTCCATTTTCGAAAACAAGATCTAGGGTTCTAGCCCTAGAAAAAGTTGGAAGGAAGAAAACTCTCCAAAGACCTTGTCACTACTAAGTTCAAGAAGGCTTAGAGGAAGATTCCAAGAGAAGGATTCTCACTCACCCTCCAAGTGTAGGGTACCCTACAATTTAAAGAGAAGAGTATATTCAAGCACAAGGATGTAAGTATCCTCTCGCCTGTGGCATAATTGTTGTTGAACGTTTGTTGTGTGCATTTCTTTGCAAAAGATCACAAGACTTCCCTTAGGAAGTTTCGGCCACCCCTTGTAAGGGGTCCAAGTGAAGTTTTCTTTGTCAAATCTTGATACATGCTAGTGCCCTAGGGATTTTAGACCCATAGGTGTTGTTTCCAAATTTTTTGGGAGAACAAAACACTAGGGTTTCCCCTTGGGAGACTTTCGGCCACCCCCTTGGAGGGAGGCCTTGGTCCCTTTGGTTATAGGAATACATTCCTTAAAACTTAATGTAAATGTGTATGGGTTTTCTTAATGGTGTTATGTACAAAATTCTAGGGTTACCCCTTGTGTAAGTTTCGGCCAAGACCTAGAGAAGGGATTAGTGAGGGTGGAATTATCCAAAAGTTTATCCATGTTTAATGTATGGTATGATATTGTATACAAGATGTTTGTATAATTGGTTGTGTGAGAATTTGGTGCCAAAAACCAAGCCTACCCTATCCTACAACTTTCGGCCCAAGAGGATTGAATTAGAGTTTTGGGTTGTTTGTTATCCTAGGATGAGTAAATGGTTAGTAGTGTAGGTAAGGTGCTTGGATAAATATTTGTGTGAAAATTGGATGTCAAAAACCTAGCCTACCCTACCCTTACAATATTCGGCCAACTTAGGAAGATGAGGGTTTAGGGATGATTGATTTACCTATGATGAACATTAGGGTTTAGGAAGGTGGAATTATTTTATGTGATGTGTATGTGAAATGATATGAGATGTATATGCATGAGATGATTAAATGAGATGTTTGATTGAAATATGATGCATGTACGGATTATGAGGCATGTATGAAATATGATGAACATTAGGGTTTAGGAAGGTGAAATTATTTTATGAGATGTGTATGTGAAATGATATGAGATGTATATGCATGAGATGATTAAATGAGATGTTTGATTGAAATATGATGCATGTACGAATTATGAGGCATGTATGAAATATGATGAACATATGAACATGTATGACATATGATGTATGTATGAACATGAATAAAATATGATGAATATATGAACATGTATGAAAACATGATGCATGTATGCATGAAATGTGATGTATGAACATGGATGACATGTGATGTATGAACATGGATGACATATGATGTATGAACATGATGTGTGGATAATATGCTTGAAACAAAAGGATACTCTATTGAAACTGGGATCAAGAGCACCCGAATGTGTGGTGTGTCCCTAAGGGATCAAGAGCACCCGAATGTGTGGTGTGTCCCTTTGAGAAGTGATTAAGAGTACCTTTAGGCATATACATATATGAGTAATTGCATGATAAATTACTTTACTTTGAAAGTTGTGTACCCGACTCGGAAGGGGGTCGTTAAACAAATCCAATGTGCATGTTAAGGTCATGGCATTGGTAGGACGGAAGGGTCCTGCTCTAATTAGATTGGTGGCTCGCTACCCCAATTTATTAGGGAACGCGCATGATGTGGTACGACAACTGGGCCCTGGATGATGATATGATATTTTGAAGTACTTACCATTATGGAATCTTTTGAAAAACATTTCCTATTATGATATGATCTTGTGCGGTGAATCACTTAGAAGTATGTGAAGCAATGCTTATGATGCTTATAATGCTATCTTGATTACTGTGTACATGATATGATGTATCGATATGGATTTTGCGAGTAGGCCCGGATTCTTACTAAGCATGTTTTGCTTACTAGTTTCATGTTTTCTTATGCTGCAGATAGCGGTAAGAAACACTTGAACTGAAGGAAGAGGCAGGAGAGCTGAAGATGTGTGGGGTGGTGGCTCGGGAATAAAGATCTTCATATCTACATTATCATACTGTGTTAACATTTATTATTAATGAATGTTATACTTGAATCACTTATATACTTGATTTTATGATAAGTGAAACCTATTATGTTATAGGTTAAATAAGCATGCTTAGTACTTTGTCCTTAGTACTTTAGAAAGAAAAATTTTATATGCGGCTTTAGAAATTAAGTGCACGTGACCCCGCCCCGAGGGTAGATATAAGGGCGGGCGTTACATAATCTTTAATTATTCAAACTTTAATTAATTCTAATTAATTCAATTAATCATTAATTATTCAAACATAAATTAATTCAAATTAATTCAATTAATCTTTAATTATTCAAACTTAAATTAATTCTAATTAATTCAATTAATTTTTAATTATTGAAACTTAAATTAATTCTAATTAAATCAATTAAATCATAATTAATCTAAATTCAAATTAATTCTTAATTAATTCAATTAAATCTTAATTAATCGAAATTCAAATTAATTCTTAATTAATTTAATTAAATCTTAATTAATCCAACTTCAAATTAATTCTTAATTAATTCAATTAATCCTTAATTAATTTAATGTTAATTATCTTTAATTAACTTAATCTTAATTTTTTAAAACTTTAATTAATTCATGTTAAATAAATTGTTAATTAATTCAAATTCAAATAACTAATCAATTTAAGGTTAAGTAATTCTTAATTAAATCATCTTTAATTAATTATGAATTAATTCTTAAGTAACTTAAACTCGAATTAAATAAAATCTTACCCAGTCTGCAACTATTAAAATTAATATCATTAAATACGTCAAAATGGGTTGGCATATTCGTGGGCTCACACGACATGTATCAAATCGAGAATTTGATACATCATTAGAAACCTAAGTAAAAAGATTTGAATTGTGTGACTCATGCATAACTGTCATGTCATGCATCTGCTATTCTTTTTCAATATATGTCAAGTCATTTATGTTTAATTTTATGCATGATTTAGAACGGCTATAGGAAAAAGAATAGTTGAAACATGAACAACCTAGTATTGGGTGGAGGTGAGATGATAGTACGTTAGGGAAGCCCTTCTAATAAGGTCAAGTATATTCTACTTGGTCTGTTTAGTCTGGTGGAACTAGCCGAAGCTACCGATCCAAAACCTAAACTAGTTAGACTAAAATCTTTCAAGAAGTAACTTGAAGATAAATTTTCTATAAAAGGTTTTGTCAAGAAAAGGGTTGATGATCCAATAAGGCTACGACCAAAGAAGGTCTTGTGCGTCACCAAGACCTGGAAGCCAATTACTGAAAATCAAATTCACTTTACTATTGTTAGATTTGAATCTAACACAAGTTTCAATTAAATCTTAGATTTAACAATGAATTAAGAAAAATGATTCAAGCATCTCACAATACACCCATAAGACAACCATGCTTGCTGTATTGAGACATCTAGAATGGGTGAGATGTTAAGGAACCAATGAATTGAAAAATTGTTTTCAAAATTGTTTTTCAAAATTGTTAGAATATTTTTCTAAAAATATATTTTCAAAATAGTGTTTCAACATAATAATATTTTTATGGAATTCATGTTTGTCTGATTGATTATATATTATATGTTTTCAAAAATTATAGCCTTTTAAAAATTGTTTGACTCACACAATTAGACACAAGCCTCTTAGAACAACACTAAAGTTCCTTAAGGCACTTAGATAGAGTCAAATGGTGTCGAGTATAGGGGGAGTGTTTTCATATTTTTTTTAACTGTACTTTAAACATTACTATTATTTGAAAGTACTTTTCGAAAACTATTCTTTAAATTACTATCACTTGTGTTTTCGAAAAAGCATATACTTTAAAAATTATATTCTTTCCAAATTGTGGTTTTGAAATTTATCTTCCTAAAAATTATTATTCATTTGATTTATGATAAACCCTAAAAGACACAGAGAAAGGTCTACTTCATGATCTACGAGGACTTCTAGGATGTGTCAAATTTTGGGGGAGTCTAAGTCAAAAGAAAATTTTCTGACAAGTTCCTTTTGAAATTATTTATTAGATAATTCCTTTGATCTGAATCAAACCTTAAGACTGTAACACCCAATAATTTCCTGGTATTATTAGGGATTTTAGAATTTTTCTAGCATTTTTCGGAATATTATAGCATTTTTTCGGAATGAAATTAGAAAAAAAAATTAAAGGGGGTCGAGTGGGGATCGATCTCACGACCACGCGAGAAGCAATGCCTTAGCGAATCCAAGGAACCAGCTGGACTAGGGTATCAAGCACAAAAAAAAATGAAGCGAAATAATATTATAGTTGATTTAGCCCGTTTCATGAGGAGGTATTAAACTTCCACTTAAGTTGTGTTAAGACCCCTCTTAGGGTTTCGGGAGGCCGGCGAGCAAAGGAGAGGGGGCTGCGAAAACAGGGAAAAAGGGGGGGTTTTCTTCCTCCTTCTTCTTCCTCTTGAAGTAGAAGACCTAGGGCTTCTTCCCTAGGGCCAAGGGTGAAGTTTTCTTGCAAAGGAAGAGGAAAAGAGCCTTACACTAGAAATTTCGAGATACTTAGTGAGTTTTCTTCAAGAAAAGGGTAAGTAAATCACTCACCTGCAATAGGAGTAGCTTCGCATGTAGTTTTCTCGTTGTAGAACCTGGATTTTGTGATTTATATGCATGCTTGGAGAATATTGTTTATTGTGTGATTAAGTTTCTCAAGAATACATGTTTTTAATCATAGAACTTGAATTGTAGTAGATTTTTATATATGTGATCTAAGTATGGGAGACCAAGTTCTTGAAAAGTCCCAAAATTGAGTTTTGGGTTAAGGGCACGCAAGGTGCTCGATGGAAGTTCCAAGTAAGAAAAGGTAAAGGTTTATAGTGGAAAGTTTATGAAAAAAGAAAGTTAGCTTGATGAATACAAGCATTATGAGTAAGAAAGTATTTTACTTTTGTAAAAGGACATGTACCGGGCAAAAGAGAGGCCCACAGAAAGTTAGAAAGAAGCTCTAATAGGGTGCGGTGGCTAGCTACCCCGAAACCTATTAGGGATGCGCGCATTGGTACACTGATACCAGGTACATTGTCAAGGCCTGAGAAAGTTGATTATTATTTTGAAGTATATAAGTATATGAAAGTGTTTCAATTTCCTTAAGTGTATGTTTTGTTATGTATGATAACATGGTTATGTTACAAGCATGTTAAAGAGAAAGAGCAAAGAAGTTAGTGTTTGAAAGTGTGGAAATGTATCATTAGTAAGTTTGCAAAAGAAATCATGAGCATGTTAAGTTTGCAAGTGTTTTGATGCTAGTAGATGTTTTTAACCATGATTGAGCATGATAAGTGTATGAAAGTTCTCATGTGTAATTATTTCCAAGTGCATGTGTTTTGAAGCAAGCATTACTTGAAAAGAGCATGTTTATCCCTTATCGTTGGATTTGTGAGTTAGGATTTACTTACTAAGCATTTTGCTTATTAGTTGCATTTCCTTCTATTGCAGACAAAGGTAAAGAAAAAGCATAAGTTAAGGAGGCGAAGGGACTTGCATTGATGTTCAGTGGCGGCGGAACCGTGGAAGAGATCATTGGGCTAAGTCTTGTAGAACATATGTTTTGGTGTTTCGAAGTGGTAGAATGAATGACTTTGTTTAAACCTTGCATAGAAACAAAATTTGGTACAAACTCTAGTTTAAAGTTTATATAGACTTTGATAGCTTATTTACTTCCGCAAAAGTCCTAATTTCAAGTTTATGAAGTTGTTTTGATTGGCTAAAATGTTTAGAAAACTAGTATGGAGTATAGAAATGGTGTTATGTCTTTGTATGGCTTGAAACTATATGTTTTGTGGACTTTTGAAACAAGTTTTCAGGTCTGAAATGCAGGTTTTCAGGCGTGCCAGTCGACTGGTTCAGAACCAGTCGACTGCCCTATCGAACAGTAGCTTCTGTTCGATGCACCAGTTGACTGCCAAGAGGCCAGTCGACTGGTGCCGCGCCCAGAAACTTGCTGTGGCCGATACCAGTCGACTGGCTATATAGCAGTCGACTGGTACCATTGCAGAGAAGTTGTGTAGAGCAACTGGTTAGTGCTTTAGTCTTACAACCAAGAGGTCTAGGGGTCAAATCCTGGCAAAGCAAATAAAATGAAAGTTATTTTGTTTTTTTTTAAAAAAAAAAGAGAAGGAAGAAAAAAAAAATTAGAGCAAGTTAAGGGAAGCCAAGTAGTAGTAACTTAAAGCTTAAGTAAGTAACGAAAGGTGGGTCGTCACAGAGTGGTATCAGAGCAAAAGGTTCCACCCTTCCGCTACACTGACATCAAGCATCAATCCTGCCGCCTGCCAAGTAAGAAGTTTATATGTTGTAGTTTTGTATGCTTTTCATTATTGACTGCTAGTATAAGTAAGTGAAAGATGATAAGGAAGTATGTTAGTATTATTATATGCTATTATGTGCATGATCAGTATATGCTATATGAGTAAGATGACATGATATAACATATGTTATACGTGTATAATGATATGAGTAGAATGATAGTGAAGTAATGAAATGTCCTTATTTATGAAATG
This sequence comes from Boesenbergia rotunda, assembly GCA_024364735.1. NCBI lineage: Eukaryota > Viridiplantae > Streptophyta > Magnoliopsida > Zingiberales > Zingiberaceae > Boesenbergia > Boesenbergia rotunda. The sequence continues at coordinate 354,449 of JAGFNQ010004141.1, read as the reverse complement.
TCCTTATTGAAGTAATGTCATGTCTCTATAAGTATGATGATAAGTAATGTCCACCTTCTCTTTATGATATAAAGGAAGAGAATGCCAAGAGGACGTCCTAGAAAGGCCCAAAATGAGGAGTGAGCTCCTAGAGGGCAAGAGGCAACATAGTCTCTTTATGATATAGAATAAGAGAATGTCAAGAGGACGTCCTAGAAAGACCCAAAATGAGGAGTGAGCTCCTAAAGGGCAAGAGGCAACAAAGTCAGTACCACCACCAAATCTTTTAGAGGTGGTGGCTCGGTTACAAAGGTAAGTAGTAGAATAGCAGCAAGTTATTGCCACCATGATGACAAAACAGTAGGCCGCTCCCATTACCCCACGGGTGGAGAATGTAGTAGCACCAGTTGTGACCAAAGACCCATCGGTTACTTCTGTAATCCCGGCAAGGGGGGGGGGTGAGGCAAGAAGCGTACCTCATTCAGTAGATGAAACTGAAGCCAGGGAACTTCCCAGGCACAAGCAAACCATGGGATGCTTAAGCATGGTTCAAAACGTTGGAAAGAATAGTAGGGCTACTAGACTGGCATGAGGTAGAGAAGATAAAGTGTGCATCTTTCTGACGTACGGGAGATGCTAGGATGTGGTGGGAGAAAGTTAAGGCCAAGAGAAATATCATCTAGATGACATGGGCCGACTTCGAGACTGAGTTCTTCGAAGAATAGTTTCACATGCGAGTAACCAACAAGTGTTATGATGAATTCACGGAGTTCAGACCTGGAGAACTATCCATGGATGAAGGAGTGAGGAAGTTCAACCGACTAGCTTGTCTGTGCCTAGATCTAGTTGGCACTGAAAGAGAAAGAGTCAGGCTAATGATCAAGATGTTAAGGACTGAGATAGTGTTAAATGGGGCTAGCGGTGTTAAGAGGCCGCAAACCTCCGAAGAATTGAAAAGTAGTGCTTTGATCACCGAGCACTACTTAAACAGTATAAAGGCCACCAGAAATATTGAACGATGAAGTTCTTAACAACTTTACCGTCGGGGGAAGTAATGACCTCTACCGAGAGGCTGAGGGCAGTCCAACCGAGAGCTCTACAGTGACTTGGTAGTCCTTGAGATGAAGGATTACGATGTCATTTTAGGGATGGACTTCTTGAGCAAGTACAATGCTTCTATAGACTGCCGCAAGAGAAAAGTCAAGTTCACACCAGAAGCAGAACCTCCATTTGAGTTTATTGGAGACCCAAAGAGAAAGACAAAAAGGTTTTTATCTACCTTACAAGCTCAGAGAATGTTAGAGAAGGGATGCTCTGGTTTTCTAGCTCATATAGTGGATGCAAGTCAAGGAGAAGGGTTGAAGAGAGAAGAAGTGAGGGTAGTCTGTGACTATCCTGAGGTGTTTCCTGAAGAGTTACCAGGACTCCCTCCCAATCGGGAAATTGAGTTTGAAATTGAGTTAGCCCCAGGAACCAACCCAATTTCGAAGGCACCTTATCGCATGGCGCCAGCAGAACTGAAAGAATTGCAAGAACAATTGCAAGAGCTGCTTGACAAGGGTTTCATCCACCCTAGTCATTCACCTTGGGGAGCTCCTGTACTGTTCGTCTATGCGAATGTGCATAGATTATCGAGCTTTGAATAAGGTAACCATCAAGAACAGATATCCTTTACCAAGGATAGATGATTTATTTGATCAGCTGAAGGGAGCCACAGTGTTCTCCAAGATAGATCTGCGATCAGGTTACCATCAGCTCAGAGTGAAGGAGAGTGATGTGCCAAGGACTGCTTTCAGTACAAGATATGGGCACTATGAGTTTGTGGTCATGCCCTTTGGAGTGACAAACGCCCCTCCGATGTTTATGGATCTAATGAATAGAGTGTTCAAGGATTTTCTGGATAAGTTCGTCATTGTCTTTATTGATGATATCCTAGTGTATTCAAAGACTCAGGAAGAACATGTCGAACACCTGAAGATGGTATTGCAAAACTTACATCAGAAGGAGTTGTATGCCAAATTCTCAAAGTGTGAGTTTTGGCTGGATCAGGTGGCCTTTCTAGGCCACATCATTTCCAAGGAAGGTATTATGGTAGACCCTGCCAAGATTGAAGCAGTTAGTAACTGGAGTCGACCAAAGAATGCCAGTGAGATCAGAAGTTTTCTGGGTTTGGCAGGGTACTACAGAAGGTTTGTAGAGGACTTTTCAAAGATAGCTTCTCCACTTACAGCCCTGATCAGAAAGAATAAGAAGTATGAGTGGACTGAGGACTGTGAGCAGAGCTTCCTTGAGTTGAAGAAGAGACTGACCAGCGCTCCTATCCTTACAGTACCCGAAGGTGATAAGAGCTTTGATATATACAATGATGCATCAAAGCTAGGACTTGGAGCAGTCCTTATGCAAGAAGGCAAAGTCATAGATTATGCTTCCAGGCAACTCAAGGATTATGAAAAGAATTACCCCACTCATGATCTGGAGTTGGCAGCTGTAGTCTTTGCTCTAAAGATATGGAGGCATTACTTGTATGGAGTGCAGTGTAAGATTTATACAGATCACCAGAGTCTGAAATATTTCTGCACTCAGAAAGACCTCAATATGAGACAGCGAAGGTGGCTTGAGTTAGTGAAGGACTATGACTGTGAGATTCTTTACCACCCTGGTAAGGCAAATAGAGTAGCAGATGCACTGAGTAGAAAGACTTGTGCCACTTTGATGTCCTTATCATCATTGGCACTACCATTACAGAAAGAGATAGTAGATTATGGAGTGGAGATTATTGATGGACAGCTAGCTCTATTGACACTAGAGTCAACTTTACTTGAAGAGATACAGGAAGAGCAAGCTGAGGATTCGGATATCCAAAGGATCAAGAAGGAAATGCGAGAAGGAGAGAGTAAAGAGTTTAGAGTATCTGACAGTGGGATACTCTACTATGGTGACCGTTTATGTGTCCCCAATCATGAAGAGCTGAGAAAGAAGATTCTTGAAGAAGCCCATGGAACTCCCTACTCAATGCATCCTGGTTCTACCAAGATGTACCAGGACTTGAAAAGAAGATTTTGGTGGTCCGGAATGAAAAGAGACATAGCTAGGTATGTCGGCACCTGCCTGACATGTCAGAGAGTTAAAGCAGAACGCCAGAGACCAGGAGATGTCCTACAGCCCATTCAGATTCCAGAGTGGAAATGGGAAGACATAGCCATGGATTTCATAGTTGGTCTACCAAAGACAACTAATGGCTATGATGCTATTTGGGTGATAGTAGACAGACTGACCAAGTCTGCCCACTTTTTGGCAATCAGAGTGTCTTACTCAATTGAAAAGTTAGCCCAATTATATGTGCAGGAAGTGATCCGACTACACGGAGTCCCGAAGACCATTATCTCTGATAGGGATGGTCGTTTCACTTCACACTTTTGGGAGTGTGTACAGACAGCGTTAGGCACCAAACTGAAATTCAGCACAGCTTTCCATCCCCAGACTGATGGACAGACAGAGAGAGTGAATCAGGTTCTAGAAGATATGCTCAGAGCTTGTGTATTGGACTTCAAGGGCAGTTGGTGCAAGTATTTATGTTTAGCTGAGTTTGCCTACAACAACAGTTACCAAGCCACTATTGGTATGGCACCCTATGAAGCTTTTTATGGTAGGAAGTGTAGATCTCCCCTCTGTTGGTATGAAGGTAGTGAGAAGAAGGAAATGGGGTCACAGACTGATCTTATAGATGATACCACAGAAGTTATAAAGAGCATCCGCCAGAGGATAGAGACTGCTCAGAGTAGGCAGAAGAGCTACGCCGATGTATGCCGTAGGGCGTTAGAGTTTGAAGTTGGGGATACAGTTTTCCTCAAAGTAGCTCCTATGAAGGGTGTGATGAGATTTGGCAAGAAAGGCAAGCTAAGTCCTTGATACGTAGGGCCCTACCCAGTGACGAAAAGAGTTGGCAAAGTAGCTTATGAGTTGGAGCTACCCTCAGAGATGTCAGCAATACACAATGTGTTCCATGTCTCAATGCTAAAGAAGCATGTCCCAGATGCCAACCAAGTGATTGAGCCACAGATGGTACAAGTGCAAGAAGATCTCAGTTATGAAAGTCGACCTATTCAGATAATAGATCGAGCAGATAAGAAGCTGAGGAACAAAGTGGTACCATTAGTGAAAGTCTTATGGCTGAATCAGAAGTATGAAGAGGAAACTTGGGAATCAGAAGATAGCATGAGGCAAAGGTATCCAGAGCTGTTCTAAGTTCGAGGACGAACTTTTTATAAGGTAGGGAGGATTGTAACACCCAATAATTTCCTTGTATTATTAGGGATTTTTAAGAATTTTTCTAGCATTTTTCAGAATATTATAGCATTTTTTCGGAATAAAATTAGAAAAAAAAAAGGGGGTCGGGTGGGGATCGATCTCACGACCACGCGAGAAGCAATGCGTTAGCGAATCCAAGGAACCAGCTGGACTAGGGTATCAAGCAGAGAAAAAAATGAAGCGAAATAATATTATAGTTGATTTAGCCCGTTTCATGAGGAGGTATTAAACTTCCACTTAAGTTGTGTTAAGACCCCTCTTAGGGTTTCGGGAGGCCGCGCGAGCAAAGGAGAGGGGGCTGCGAAAACAGGGAAAAAGGGGGGTTTTCTTCCTCCTTCTTCTTCCTCTTGAAGTAGAAGACCTAGGGCTTCTTCCCTAGGGCCAAGGGTGAAGTTTTCTTGCAAAGGAAGAGGAAAAGAGCCTTACACTAGAAATTTCGAGATACTTAGTGAGTTTTCTTCAAGAAAAGGGTAAGTAAATCACTCACCTGCAATAGGAGTAGCTTCGTATGTAGTTTTCTCGTTGTAGAACCTGGATTTTGTGATTTATATGCATGCTTGGAGAATATTGTTTATTGTGTGATTAAGTTTCTCAAGAATACATGTTTTTAATCATAGAACTTGAATTGTAGTAGATTTTTATATATGTGATCTAAGTATGGGAGACCAAGTTCTTGAAAAGTCCCAAAATTGAGTTTTGGGTTAAGGGCACGCAAGGTGCTCGATGGAAGTTCCAAGTAAGAAAAGGTAAAGGTTTATAGTGGAAAGTTTATGAAAAAAGAAAGTTAGCTTGATGAATACAAGCATTATGAGTAAGAAAGTATTTTACTTTTGTAAAAGGACATGTACCGGGCAAAAGAGAGGCCCACAGAAAGTTAGAAAGAAGCTCTAATAGGGTGCGGTGGCTAGCTACCCCGAAACCTATTAGGGATGCGCGCATTGGTACACTGATACCAGGTACATTGTCAAGGCCTGAGAAAGTTGATTATTATTTTGAAGTATATAAGTATATGAAAGTGTTTCAATTTCCTTAAGTGTATGTTTTGTTATGTATGATAACATGGTTATGTTACAAGCATGTTAAAGAGAAAGAGCAAAGAAGTTAGTGTTTGAAAGTGTGGAAATGTATCATTAGTAAGTTTGCAAAAGAAATCATGAGCATGTTAAGTTTGCAAGTGTTTTGATGCTAGTAGATGTTTTTAACCATGATTGAGCATGATAAGTGTATGAAAGTTCTCATGTGTAATTATTTCCAAGTGCATGTGTTTTGAAGCAAGCATTACTTGAAAAGAGCATGTTTATCCCTTATCGTTGAATTTGTGAGTTAGGATTTACTTACTAAGCATTTTGCTTATTAGTTGCATTTCCTTCTATTGCAGACAAAGGTAAAGAAAAAGCATAAGTTAAGGAGGCGAAGGGACTTGCATTGATGTTCAGTGGCGGCGGAACCGTGGAAGAGATCATTGGGCTAAGTCTTGTAGAACATATGTTTTGGTGATTCGAAGTGGTAGAATGAATGACTTTGTTTAAACCTTGCATAGATACAAAATTTGGTACAAACTCTAGTTTAAAGTTCATATAGACTTTGATAGCTTATTTACTTCCGCAAAAGTCCTAATTTCAAGTTTATGAAGTTGTTTTGATTGGCTAAAATGTTTAGAAAACTAGTATGGAGTATAGAAATGGTGTTATGTCTTTGTATGGCTTGAAACTATATGTTTTGTGGACTTTTGAAACAAGTTTTCAGGTCTGAAATGCAGGTTTTCAGGCGTGCCAGTCGACTGGTTCAGAACCAGTCGACTGCCCTATCGAACAGTAGCTTCTGTTCGATGCACCAGTTGACTGCGAAGAGGCCAGTCGACTGGTGCCGTGCCCAGAAACTTGCTGTGGCCGATACCAGTCGACTGGCTATATAGCAGTCGACTGGTACCATTGCAGAGAAGTTGTGTAGAGCAGCTGGTTAGTGCTTTAGTCTTACAACCAAGAGGTCTATGGGTCAAATCCTGGCAAAGCAATTAAAATGAAAGTTGTTTTGTTTTTTTTGAAAAAAAAAGAGAAGGAAGAAAAAAAAAATTAGAGCAAGTTAAGGGAAGCCATGTAGTAGTAACTTAAAGCTTAAGTAAGTAACGAAAGGTGGGTCGTCACAAAGACCCAAAGGAAGATTACTTGTGGTCATCAAGCATCCTAGGATTGGGTCAATTTAAAAGAATTATTGAATATTTCAAAGTGATATGTTTTCATGCACGATATTTTCAAATCCTTCTGAAAACATAAGTAATTTCCTTTCAAATACTATCATTTTAATAATTTTTCTTTAAAAATATTATTATCTTGTGTTAATCAATTTGAAATAATATTTTTCTTGAGTTTGAAAAATTTTCCAGGACACTTAGGAAGATATCCTTGTAGCTAATAAGATTTCCTAGGATTGTGTCAAACTGGAAGATAAACCAAGTCAAGTAAAATATTGTGTTTTCAAATGTTCATACATTTTTCAAAATGTACCTGCATATATTTTCAATGTACTATCATTTTTTTGGCTTATCAAAATTCTATTTGAAAATAATATTTTCTTGAGTATGGAGAAGTTCCAGGACACATAGGGAAATGTCCTTGTATTTAACAAGGTTTCCTAGAATTGTGTCAGGCTGGAAAAGAAATCAAGTCATGTAAAATATTATATTTTTCTAAGTACCTTCAAAATATATGTCAAGCAATTTGTCCTTCAAAAGAATTTATACTCTTTCAAATTCTAATAGTTTTCTAAGTACTTATACTTTTCAAAAATCCTAATATTTATATTTTTCAAAAATTCTAATATTTTTCTATGTACTTATACGTTTCAAAAATACTCATATTTTTCAAAAGTACTTGCAAAATATTCAAAATATTTTTTCAAAATGTTTCCAAAAAGGCACCAATGTTCAAATATTTTTATAAGTGCAAATTGGTTTGGAATTTTTTTTCTAATTAAACGTTTTTCTATGTCAATAGTTTTCTAAGTACAAAAATTTTCGAAGTTCAAAATGTGTTCCTGCAAACACATTATTTTTCCAACACCTTTCCAAGTATATTTTTGGGTGCAAGATAAGTTTTATGCAATGCTTTCAAAATTTATACTAAGTATTTTCATAAAGAACCAAATGTTTCCATTGTTGATGCAAGTATTTTTATTTTTTTTTGATGTATGACAAAGGGGGAGAGATGCGCCTTATGTTAGAAACATAAATTTTTTTACTCTCTTACCAAGGATCATAAAATCAAAATGTTTTTCAAAAAGGGGGGAGAGTGAGTGGAAGTTAGAAGTTTTCCCTAAAAGATCAAAAAATGGGTTTTCAAAACTTTTTCTTTTATCCCAAGGAGTATAATTTAGTCCCTTCAACCAATCTAACTTAAGATATTGTCAAACATCAAAAAGGGGGAGATTGTTGGTGCAAGATGCATCAGTGATGTCCTCCTCTAAGTGTTTTAATGTTTGACAATATACTTAAGTCAGTGATACATTGAACAAAGGAAGGAGAGTTAAGAGAGGAGTAACAAGGTGAACCAAAGTCCTAGTTAACCTAGGCACGAAGTCCTGGTTCGAAGAATTGGGCACTAAGTCCTAATCATGGATTGGGCACTAAGTCCTGGCCGAGGGCTTGGCATCTAAGACCTGACCGAGGGTTGGGCACGAAGACCTAGTTCGAGGAATTGGGCACCAAGTCCTGGCCAAGGGTTGGGCATCGAAGACCAAGTTCGAGGAATTGGGCACGAAGACCTGGCCGAGGGTTGGGCACCGAAGTCCTGGACTTAGGATTTGGGCATGCAGTCTTGGTCTGAGGGACTGAGCAACTTAGCTGAGTGATGACTAAGGACAGAAGTAGAGATGGGTCAGGGTTTGGACGTCTCGAGATCCGAGAGTATCAGAGGCTAAGCAAAAGTCCACCCGAAGGATGGGGTGGCAACTGTCTCCTGAAAGGAGTAGGTAAAAGGCGCATTGTTGGGGGTGGGAACTTGCGTCGGTTCAACCTAGGGTTTCCTGGAAATTCGAAGTCAGAACCAAGTCCATAAGGTTAAGAATGTGTGTGTATTTGCCTTGTATTTTTATATCTTGCAGGTACCTAGAATAGAAGACAAAGCAGACAAACAACACAATGGAGCTGGAACCTAGCCAAGCCAGGCACCCCTATTGATGGGGGCGCCCAACAGGATCCAGGCGCCCCTATTGATGGGGGCACCTAGGTCAAAGAACAAAAAAAATAGCTCAGACGAAGAAGGCAGAACAGACTTCCATTCAGGCGCCCGGGATGATACAGGCGCCCGGGTTCATGTAGGCGCCCAGGTCAAAGGTTTTATCAGCTGCGACGAGTTCGGCGCGGGGATAAGGTTTGACTAAGCCCTATGGGGCGCTCCCATCAACACAGGTGCCCGAATGAAGCCTATAAAAGGGGTTTTGACCCCTCAGCTTCAAACACAACTTTTCCGGAATGATTCTGAGCATTCTGAGCTAAAGAAAAACGCTAGAGATGAAGCCCTGCGACCAAGGAGGCTCCAGGAGGAAGTGCACGACACCTCGGAGGTCTAGATCGGCTGGGCATTCGATCATTTCTGTTTGGTTTGATTTACATTCTGTAGTTCAATTTATTTATCATTTTTTATTGTAATCTTGCACTGTAAGATGGGTTTCTCCGCCTCCGGAAATTTCGGAAAGGAGACCATTAGTGGATGGGCGTTCCCGTGCATAGGCCTTGGATGTACTGACCCTGGGGGGTCAGGAACCATGTAAAAATCCCCCATGCCAACTGTGTTGTGTGTTTTTATTTGTTCGTTATATTTTTCGCTGCACTAACTCTGAGTCTAGAACGAAGATCCGAAAAGTTTTCTCCGAAGATTTCACGGTCGATATTCACCCCCCCTCTATCGATGGCACCGGTCCTACACAGTCGACTCATGAGCTCGATCACTCCCCCAATCATTCTGTTCGAAATCTGGGAGGGGACCAGTCAACTGATGGGATAGCAGTCGACTGGTACAGTCGACTCCTCCTGGGAATCACTCGACCAATGTTTTTATTCCCTCGAATTTTTGAGGGCAGTCAACTGATACCTAAATCAGTCGACTAATACCTCTGGAACTGTAGTTTCTAGATTTCAAAAACACTGATCAAGTAAACATATACACCCTATTTCGCCTACATAACAAAAAGAAGACTCATAATCATATAAACCATCACACTTGGAATCAATCATACACCATTTAGCATGCATTTTAAACTTAATATCATCTTGCGGAATAAACATAACTAACATGACACATAAATCATTAACTCAAGGAACTCATAACATTGCTACTGTTTAGAGCTTGGAACATTAACAACTCATCCCGAAGGATCTCATTCCACTGTTCCGCCGCCACTGACACAAATTAAACAATCTCTCCTTTAGCCTCCTTACCTTACATCCTTTCTTTATCTATATCTGCAATAAAAGGATGCAAACTATAAACAAATTGCTTAGTAAGTAGATATCTATCTCACAAAACATGCATTCGATATAAAACATGTTCATGCTCACGTTAAAACATGTGTAACTGAAAATGTTATTCTTTAACATGAAAAATGCTCGTGAATACATTTGTAACAATTGCTTACATTTGTAAACTTTGCTTGAACTGAAAATGCTTAACTTGCTTGAAATAAATACTTGCCATGGAAAACATGAAACTTATACTCTTATACTTCATATACTTTAAAATAATAAACATCCTCCTTTGGGCCCCGACTAGTACCAATGCGCGCATCCCTAATAGGTTTCGGGGTAGCTAGCCACTGAACCCTAATAGAGCATCTACTAGCTTGCCTAGTTGGGCCTTGCGCCCGTGACCCGGTACATGCCACTTAAAAAGTAATATACTTAACCTGTACTCATGCTTATACATAACATGCTTAAACTTAGCATATATCATGCACATAGAAAGTAGAGTTCCCAAAACATGCTTTTGGGACATCTTAAATCCTTGGTCTTGTACTCATCAATGCACCTTGCGTGCCATAATCCCAAAACATCCTTTTGGGCAATTCAAGACCTCGGTTTTCACCCCGTACTTCCATCGAACACCTTGCGTGCCAAAATCCCAAAACTTACTTTTGGACAAATCAAGACCTTGGTCTTGCTATACTAAGATCACATCATCCAAAGACTTAGAATCATGTTTAGAATCACACGAAAACTACTTTTATTGTAGGTGACTGATCTACTTATATCCTTGTGCTTCTAAACTTACTACCCGACGTAGAATCTTCTTCCTTGCGCGATCTTCCAACCCTTGTCCCTACGAGAGAACCCTAATTTCCTCTTGGTAAGAAACCGTAACTCTCTTTTCTTTGTTTTTGCAGGGAAGAAGAAGAAGGATGAGAAAACCCCTTGGTTTTCTCGCCTTTCCATCCTTTATATACTAAGTGGAAGTTGAACCATCTCCCATAAAGGACGCTTACTATTACTTATCTAATATCGGTTCCATATTTTAGTGAGATGATTACTATCCCTAATGGAAACCCAAAACTAATGGTAGCTGAGAGTTGCGGGTTCGAGCCATTTCTCATGACCCTTTTAAAGATAATTTTTAATATTTTTTATTTTGGAAATATTCTAAAAAATTCTTGTGTTACAGGCTACACCCTTGACTCAACCCAAAAAGTTCTATGCAGAAATTCTAGAGGAAGTTGATAGCACTTCCAAACCTTTCACCTTAACCAAATGCTATTGACTTGGAGGTTCTGGTTTGCAAACCATATGTTTACCAACCCATCATGATGTTCTTAACCCAAACATACCATTCCAGGCTTCTAGGCTTGTCAACTGATATCATAGGAACCTAATAACAATTGAACATCATGCTCTAAGCACCTTAGCATATAAACTAAAAGGAAAACCTATTGGGACTTGATTGTATGGCTAGAGAGGAGTGAATAGCGGATTGTCAAACTTTCGTTGGTTCTTTGTACAAGATTTAGCTTCACACAAGTAGAAACAAAAATAAAATAATGAAATTAAGAACACAACCCCTAACACTTATCGTTTACGTGGATCGGAGATTGCTTGCTCTTACTCCACGGCTTATCCTTGAGGTGGACGATCCCTCAATCCTTTGGTGGATTAGTCCTCGGCAATCTCCGGCTAGAACTTTCTCCTTCTCCGTGGAAAACAACGTCTCACAAGACACTCTTCCCCTTTACAAATTTATGAATTAGGGTTAGGAGGAATAGATGAGCTTTAGGAGCTTTGAGCACTTGATCAATAAGGTTTATCACTGAAGAGCTAACCTTTCTCAAGTCTCAAAGCTTCCCTTTAAATAGAGGAGAGAGTTGTTAACAAAATTGCTCATCCCCGACACCAGTTGACTGCTACCAAGCTCAGTCGACTGGTGCTTAGCTAACGGCTAGCCAACGACTAGCCAAATGACTAATTTTTTCAAAGCATCAGTCAAGTAGTTCCAACCCCAGTCGATTGATTATTCTGTGAGTTTCACCCAACATTGTCAGTTGACTGATTTCTCCTCCAGTCGACTGCCCAGCTTATAAACTTACTCTCAACCTCTTCGGAGTCCATCCTTCATGTATGCCTTGAAGTCCACATCCCCCGGCTTGCCCTTGAAGTTCTCTTCCTTTGTCTCTCTTCCTTCGGATGCACACAAGCTCGCTGCTTGTTTCTATGTCATCCTTCGTCTATGGCTTTGAAGTTTTTTCCTTGGCTTTCCCATTGATGTCCTATTCCTTTGGCTCTCATCCCTCGTATGGCTCCACTCCGTTGTTCCTTATGTGGGGTTTACTATGTCTAACATGACTCAAACACACACATCAAACCAATATGAAAACCTAACTTATTCATATTGACACACACATCAAAACCCATGATTGTATGGATCAAACTTGGGTCGATTGTACGAACAATCTCTCCCTTTTGATGTGTGACTATATGTTTAAGTTAGGCATAAATAACAATTTAAAAATTCAAAGCATAGTATAACATGAAGCATACAAGCATCCAAGCTTCCCCTTAACCTATGCTTTATTACATAATTTTCAAATTTTGCACATGAAGAAACTTACAAATTTTCCTCATGAAGAAATAAGGTTTAACTTAAACTATTCTATTCTCCTCCTTTGACAACATCAAAAAGATTGTACCAATCAATTTTAACTTATGTCATCAAAGTAAAAGTAAGGTGAGTTTTAATTCTGAAAAATCATAGAAATCAAAAATCATTGGGTACTAGTCGACTGAGATAGGTAGCAATCGACTATCCTCATCGAAACTACCTTTCATACCAAAAAATACTAAGATCAGTCGACTGATCCTCCGCACTAGTCGACTGGCACAACTCTTATCCGAATTTTAGCCTTTTGAGCTGAATTTTAGAAATATATAAAAAAATTAAAAAAAAATGAAATTTTGCAAATATATTTTTTGAACTATTCTTCAATAAGAAAAAAATAAGTTTACATGAAAAGTTATAGTATTTTTGAATTTTTGACCAAAACTCAAAAACTTGAAAAATATTAAGGTTTTGTATCAACTTTGAAACCTAGTTTTGACACCATATGTTTTTCAAAAGTATGCCATTGTAAGTAAAATATAGAATTATTTTCAAAACATTTGAAATATCCAACTATGATCTATGGACAAGTTGTCCATTAATTAAATATTTGCTTTTGCCATAGTTGGTCAATTATTGCTAAAATGATATATTTTATAACCATCAAAATGCCATAAACATATGTGAATTATGAGTATCATCCTAACATCTCATATGCATAAGTAAAACTATAAATCAAGTCATTATGAGATATACTAAAGGTAATCTCTATATAGCCAATTTGATCATGAATGTTATTTGGCTATATGCTCCCCTTTAAGGTCTCAATTCAACCATTTTTCAAAAATTTAAATTTTAGTATTCATGGTTAACTAACCCTAAATTCTATAACCCTTGAGGATTGAGTTTGGCACCCAATAGAGATTTTTCCTAATTGAGTTAATCAAATATTTCATGAGAATCTATTGTCTATCTAGGGTATTGGTTTTTGATTGTCCCCTAGCAAGCAAGCAATGATAGGTCATTTCATGATTTGGTTGAACGTACCCTAGCCCGATTTTCTTAAAGTTTGCTCTTTTGCTCCTAATGATCATGTCTAGAGTGTTGGAGCTAAATTCAAATTTCCTAAGGGCTTTAGTAAGATAATCTACCTTTTCTCTTAGGTTCCTATTTTCCTCTTCTAAGCATGAAGCATTTGACGTTGTTCTAGAGGAAGCATGCATATCATTCTTAAGGGGAATGGATTGTAATTTTCCTTCAAACATGAAAATCTTATTTTTCAAATATTTGATTTTCTTTCTAGCCTTAAATAAGTCATCATTAGTGCTTGAAATAATTTTAACTAAATTGGTAGTGGGTAGATTGTATACCTCACTTACCGAGACGTCCGAATTCGAAGATTGACCTCTCCCTTCAATTGAACTCCCTTCTTCATCTTCAGATGATATGGAGGCCATGTTTTCAATGTAGGATCGAGATTGAGCGATAGAGGGGGGGGGGTGAATATTGCTTAACAAAACTTCGGATTTTAAAACTTAACGATGATAGAGTACACAGCGAAAACTTAAGGTTAGAGTAAGCGTCGAAGTTAGAGAGAGATAGGAAGTAGTGGAAAATAAAATACAGCACGATCGCTAACTCAGGTTGATTTTACTTTCTTCGGAGTCTTGACCAGCTCCTATTGCAAGGCCCACGATCCATGATTGTTTACTTTGGGGAATACAAATAATCGCAAGAATATTACAAATTACAGAACTAAAGTGTGCAATAAAAGAAAAACGATTATACCGACTACTGAAATGAAAGAAAGATCTTCGTTCGGAGAGTCGGATGGCATTTCAGCGTCTATCGAAACATCAATCATGCAACACACAAAGAAGAAATTGCTTGTAGTCTTAGAATTGTTCTACTAAACTGCTGCACTCGACCCCTTTTTATAGTACTTACACAGGCGCTTGAATAGCCTTTCAGGCTCCCTCATTACAGCGTACTGGGTGGAAACACTATTCGTTGTTCGGTCAAACTTTATCTTGGTCAGGCGCCTGTGTCCCTTTCAGGTGCCTGAGTACTGATGTGGATGCTCTACTCAGCACTCGCCACGTATGACAGACCATTGCGCTAGCTCAGCCGCCCGCTACCAGCTCTCAGGCGCCTGAGTCCCATTCAGGTGCCCCAGTTAACTGCTTTCTCTTTTTAGCTGCAACAAGGGTCAGTTCTAAACATATAATAATAAAATATAGAATTAAAACATGAATGAAATACAACCAGTGCTGTCTTAGTCCTGACTTTCATGTTTCACTTGAAACACTAGGTCGGACCGACGCCTACTGTTCCCTCATCGAGGAACGCATCCTCACCTACTCATCTCAGGAGAGTTTACCTGTTGCCACCTAGAACATCTGGTTGGACTTTTGCTCAGCCTTTGAGAACCCGAAACTCGACGACATTCGATCTCAACCCATCTCGACTCTTGTCCGTGATTCTCGCTCGGTAAAGTCTTCTACTCGGTCCCCCCTGGACTAAGTCTTCATGCTCGGCTTCACTCACCAAGTCTTTATTGCCCGATCCCCAACCAGGATTTCATGCTCAAGCCTATAAGTCATGACTTCTTGCCTAGCTTACCTAGGACTTTCAACAATCTTAACAACTTCATCAGTACATCATACCAGCTTAATTTGAACCCTTTGCCACATATCAAAACAAGGTTCGATTTGGTGCTTCCTGCACCAACAATCTCCCCCTTTTTTATTTTGGCAACCCAATTCAAAGTTAAGTCTAAACAATTTTAATAGGGAAATAAATTACTTTTAAGCTCTCTCCCTTAATTTGTTATCTCCCCCTAGATCATTTAACATTTATGATTATCAAGGAGATGGTATTTTTCAAAATAGGCTTTGTCTTTTTCAAATATGAAAAAAAATTTCAGAGACTAAGTTAAGTTTCCTTTTTAAAAAATTACAAAAACACTTAGTTTACTTAAGCTTTTTGAAAGAATACTTTTGAAAAATTTTGCTTACTTTTTGAAAAGCTTGAGTTAAAACATTCTTTTCGAAAATGTTAAAAAGTTAAGTGTTTTTTTCAGAAACTAAGAAGAGAGACTAAGTAGTTTCTCAAAATGCTGAGTCATTTTAAAAATAGGTTCTAAGCATTCAAAAAAAGTTTAGTTTTCAAAAACACTAAAAACTCAATTTTTGAAGAGCAATTTTCGAAAAGCGAAAAGACAAGTATAAAAGCACTCTTTTCTTTGAACTCCTTTTCTTTCTCTCCCCCTTTGCCATATATCAAAATCATGCATGTAATATGAGGGTAAGAATAGTTAAGTGTATCAAAGCGAGTAATTTCAAGCAACACAATAAGTCTAAGTAAAATATCTAAGTCTAGGCTAAGTCTAAGTCAAGTCTAGGCACCTTCATTTTGAGTCCAAGCATGAAAGAAAAATTTGAAAATAATTTTAAATATTCAAAAAATAAAGTCAATTCCTTTTAGGCACCTTTCTAACCTTCTAGCTACTTGTTGACTGTAATAAACAGTAGTTTTTACTTGGATTAGTCAAGTCAAGTGTATTTCATAAATCAGCTCAGTTAGACAGAATACTTGACTTGATTAATTTGAATTGCATTTATAATGCCCCCAACTTGTGTCGATGCACTGATTTTGAAGCATCTAAGTGTGACGACCCGACTTCTCTTCCTTAAGGCGGACGTCACTTTTACTTAACCTTAACTTTACCTTATCCTTAGCCTTAGGTTACAACTACTTGACTTCCCTTAACATACTCTGAATTTTTTTTTTCAATGGCACCAGTCGACTGCTAGAAGGCCAGTCTACTGGTGTCAGCCACAGAAACTTTCTGTGCGCGGCACCAGTCGACTGGCGTCTTGGCAGTCGATTGGTGCATCGAACAGAAGGGTTCCGTTCTATATGGCAGTCGACTGGTATCTGAACCAGTCGACTGGCACGCCTAAAAGCTGCAGTCTCAGACCTGGGAAATCCTTTCAAGGGTCCATAATTCATACACTTCCAAAGAATATAGATAAATAACTCCAAATCTATACTCTATATTAGTTTATTAAACATCTTAGCAACCCAAAACAAACCCATTAACTTGCAATTAGGATCTCTGCGGAATTTAATAAACTATCCAAAACATATGAAATCTATACTAGAGTTTGTACTCAACTTTGTCTCTATGTGAAGTTTAAACAAAATCATTACATTCTACCAATCCAAAACACCAACCACAAGTTTTTATAAGACTTAACCCAAAGATCTCTCCCACGGTTCCACCACCACTGAACATCAATGCAAGTCCCGTTCGCCTCCTTAGCTTATGCTTTTTCTTTACCTTTATCTGCAATAGAAGGAAATGCAACTAATAAGCGATTTACTTAGTAAGTAAATCCTAACTCACAAATCCATGCGATCAATGATAAACATGCTCTTTTCAAAGGATGCTCGCTTCAAAATACATGCATTTGGAAATACTTGCACATGGGAACTTTCATATAATTATCATGCTCAATCATGCTTGAAAACATTTACTTGTATTAAAACACTTGCAAACTTAACATGCTCATGATTTCTTTTGAGACTTGATACTTATACGTTTCCATACTTTAAACACTAACTGCCTTGCTCTTGCTTTTTAACATGCTTGTAACATAACAACGTTAACATCCATAACAAAACATGTACTTAACTGAAAACACTTACATATACTCATATACTTCAAAATAATAATCAACTTTCTAGGCCTTGACATTGTACCTGGTATCAATGTACCAATGTGCGCATCCCTAATAGGTTTCGGGATAGTTAGCCACCTCACCCTATTATAGCTTCTTTCTAACTTTCTGTGGGCCTCTCTTTTGCCCGGTACATGTCACTTTACAAAAGTAAAATACTTTCTTACTCATAATGTTTATACTTATCAAGCTATCTTTTTTTTTCATAAATCTGGCACTACAAACCTTTACCTTTCTTACTTGGAACTTTCATCGAGCACTTTGCGTGCCCTTAACCCAAAACTCATATTTGGGACTTTTTAAGAACATGGTCTTATCATGCTTAGATTCACATACACAAAACCTACTCAAGTTTGAGTTCTATAATAAGAAATATGTCTTCATGAGAAACTGAAACACACAATTTAAAATAGTCTTAAAGCATGTACTTAGATCACAAAACATAGTTCTACAACGAGAAATACATGACGAAACTACTTCTATTGCAGTGAATGATCTACTTACCCCCCTTTGCTTGAAGAGAACTCACTAAGTATATAGTAAAATCCTAGCGTAGGACTCCTTTTCTCTTCCTTACGAGAAACTTCACTCCTTGGCCCTAGGGAAGAAGCCCTAGGTTCTCTACTCAAGAGGAAGAAGAAGGAGGAAGAAAACTCTTGTTTTCTCCGTGTTTTCGCAGCCCCCCTTGCCCCCTGTTTCCGCCGACTCCCATACCCTAAAGGGGGATTTAATGCAACTTAAGCGGAAGTTGAAACACCTCTTCATGAAAAGGACTTACTTACCTATAACATAATTTCGATCCATCCTTTTCTGTGCTTGATACCCCCTAACCTTCTGGCTAGCCGAGCCCGCTTAAGGACCGACTTGCCGCGTGGTCGCGAGATCAAATCTCCACCCGACCCTTTCCCTTTCCCTTTTCTTTTTATTTTTATTTAGAAAAATTGCCAGAAAATTCAGAAAAATTCTTAATAATTCATGAAAATTATTGGGTGTTACACTAAGTGTAGGGCAATAGTCCTAAGCATCTCAACCCTGTTTAGGTTGTCAATCAAGTTAACCCTAATATTCTTGTGAGATGTTGACTTCTAAATTTATGGGAGCATACATACTAGAGTTAAGCCTAAGCTAAGTCCATGTCAAAGAAAAATCCTAGTTTTGAAGGGGGTAGTTTTAAAGACAAAGTAAAACTAAGTATCAAAAAAATGAAATAAATTTTGAAAACAATGTTTTGAAATTTGAAATAAAGTTTTTGAAATCATTTTTAATATCAGAATTAGACTTAGAATCTTAAAGAATGTTGACGTTCAAAATCAAATCAAGATCAAACATTTGAAGACCTACTCTACTAAGTACATTCTAAGCTGCCTTCTTAATGAACTGAACTCAGACTCAGGTACGGGTTTAGTAAAAATATCTACTAGGTTAGATTTGGAATCTATATGTTGAAGGACAATTTCACCCCCCAGCTATGTTGTCCCTAACAAAGTGATGTTTCACTTCTATATGTTTAGTCCTAGAATGGTGGATTGGGTTTTTGGTAAGGTTTATAGAACTGATATTATCAATAAAGACCTTAGTTTGGGTATAGGCTAGGTTAAAATCCTTAAGGGTACGCATCATCCATATGAGTTGAGATACACATTCCCCTATGACAACGTACTCTGCTTCAATTGTAGATAAGTCAACACAATATTGTTTTCTATTGAACCTGTTGGTTTCCCATTCAGTTGCGATTGTTAGGATGTATACTAAAAGCCTTGCTTTTATATAGACATCTACATTTTGAAAGAGAATCACAAGATCACTATTTGCATATTTATATTAGTATGTGTTGGTGCAGGCAGCACCTAAGACAAACCTATGTTTTGATAATGGCAAAGGGTTAAGAAGTTAAGGTGGTGTTATGATCTAATTGAGTGTGCAGGAAAAGTCCTAGGTACACTAGGCAAAGAAGTCCTCGTCGAGGACTGGGCAAGAAGACCTGACCGGATGTTGGGCAAAGAAGTCTTGGTCGAGGATGGGCAAAAAGTCCTAGCAACAGGCTGGGCACCGAAGACCTGACCGGAAGTTGGGCAAGAAGACCTGATTGGAAGTTGGGCACGAAGACCTGGTCAGGTGGATTGGGTAAAAGTCCAACCGGAGGAGCCAGTTGGCAAAATGTAAACTCTCCTGAGAGCAGTAGGTGAGGGCGCGTTCCTCGTCGAGGGAACAGTAGGCGTCAGTTCAACTAAGTGTTTCATTTGGGAGACCCGAAGTCAGAACCAAGACAGCTTAGACTGTAAATAAAGGCTAATATGTTTTGCTTATTTATTTTTGGAACTAACCTTGGTTGCAGGGATCGAAGGACTGGTTTTCTGCAGCTAGGCACCTCAATGGAGTGAGGCACCTTACTGGGGTTAGGCGCCCGGATGCATACGGGCGCCCGGATGGATACGGGCGGCCAAGTGCAAAGGCAAAACAGAAGCAAGCGAAGCAAACAACCACGTAGCCTCTGGACTGAGTCAACTCAGGCGCCCGTGAGGTCACGGGCACCCTCATCAGCTCAGGCGCCCAAGTGGAGATGGATAAGCTCTAACCGAGCCTACGGATAAGAGATCGCGCAGGGAAGGCCACGTGTTAGGCGCCCCTATCGACACAAGCGCCTGTATGGGTGCTATAAAAGGGGGTTCACCCCCAAGGCTTCAACATCCATTGCTCTCAACGCTCCAGACACTTTCGCTCCGATAAAGTTTGACTTTGAGATTTCAGCGCCGACGATGACCCTCTTCTCCGAAATTCGATCCACCTCGGGCGTCGGTAAAACTTTAAATTATGAAAGTGTTGTTAATTCAATTTTCAATTCTATGTCTGTACTATCAATCTGTAAAAGTTTTCCCGAATATAGAATTGCCCAAAGTAAACGGTCAAGGACCGTGGGCCTTGGAGTAGGAGCCGACCGCGACTCCGAACCAAGTAAAACCGACTTGTGTTCGCGTGTGTTGTGTTGTTTTCCACTGCGTATCTTCTCTAATATTCTGAAAATTTTATAACGATATTCACCCCCTCCCTCTATCGTTTTCTCTGATCCAACAAGTGGTATCAGAGCGGGTGGCTCAAATTTGGTGCAACCACCAATTTGAGAGTTTTTTCGGATTTTACGAAATTATTTTAAAATTTTTTTCTTTTCTTCGAATTTTTCTCGTTAATTGAGGTTGGTGCAACACCACTCGATTGTTTTTCATTTTTATTAATTTTCTTCCCCACTACTAATCCAAGACCAAGTCTTGGAACAAGTTTTCTCTGTTTTTGTTTTTTTTTCAAAAATTGTTATGGTCATGCAAGAGGGTTTCAGCACAACCAGACCACCACTTTTCAGTGGAAAAGATTTCTCCTACTGGAAAAGCAGGTGGAAGTCCACCTGAAAACTCAGGTGGATATGTGGATAATTATCCAATCTGGTCTTGAGATCCCTAAGAACGCAGAAGGAGTGACCCAACACTACTCTGAATGGGACGCCTCGCTGAAGAAGAAGATCGAGGCTGATGTAAAGGCAACCGAGGCTGATGTAAAGGCAACCCAGACTTTGCAGTGCGGATTGACCAAGGAAGAGCTGAACCGGGTGGGTCCCTTCAACAGCGCCAAAGAAGTTTGGAGCAAGCTGATTGAGCTGCACGAAAGTACCTCCGACACTAGAATCAGCAAAAGAGATCTGTTGCTGAACAGACTCTACACAATAAAAATGAACGAAGGTGAATCAGCAGTACAGCTCCATGCCAGAATCCAGGAGTTGATGAACGGACTGCACACAATAGGTCATAAGGTAGAGAACTGTGACCTAATCAGGTATACCTTAAATGCATTCCCAAGGAATACTCTGTGGGCATCTTTGGTAGATGCTTACAAGGTTTCCAAGGACCTTTCAAAAATTAAATTAGATGAACTTTTTTCAGAATTAGAATTACATGAACAGACTAACTGCACTATGGCCGAGAAAAGTATTACCTTTATTGCAGGTAAATCCCATGGAAAAGTCGCCAAGAAGAAACCACAACTAGCACCCGAGTCTGACTCGGAAATAGACTCAAAAGATAGTGAAGGGGATCGACCCAAGCTGGTTCGGCTAGCTCGGGACTACTACAAGGAGCTGAAGCATCAAACCAATAGAAGGAAAGCAAGTCGACGAAAGGAAGATCCAGCTGAACCCTAAACAACGTCAAAAACCAAACCGAATGTCACTTGCTATGAATGCAACAAGAAGGGTCATTACAAATCAGAGTACCCCAATCTGAAGGAAGCCAAGAAGACTCGAAGGAAGAAGCCTCTCCAAGCCACTTGGGATGAATCTTCCTTTGAAGAAGAAGAAGAGGCCCCACAATCAAATATTCTCACTTTAACCGCTTCGGAAGACATCGACACCGGATCGGAATCAGAGCCAGACGATGGAAGGCTCACAATCTCGGAAAACGGCCAAATAACGGTAAGAGGTTATTATGAAGTTGAATTATCTAAATTAATTGCGTATTTATCTCGTAACCTGGCGAAAGCCAAAATCCGGGTCGAATCCCTCCGACAGGAAGTAAAACGCCTGAAAGAGGAAGCCGACTCTAAAACTCAAGTCAAGGAGCTTAGAGTGGCTTTAGAACGATTTACTTCGGGTTCCAAGTGTCTTGACATGATCCTTGGAAAACAGAAGTTCGTTCTTAATCGATCTGGGTTAGGGTATCGAACCAAGTCGAGTCAACGGTTATATTATGTTGTATTGAACCAACCTAGAGCCAAAGTTCAAGCATGGGTCCCCAAGCTTTACTTGAACAACCAAGTTGGACCAAACTAGTATTGGATCCCCAAGGACAAGATTCACATCTTGCCTAATCATTATCATGACTTTAGTCCAGGGGGAGCCAATATAAAAATAATTTTCATAATTAAATAATTTTTTTTACTTAATTCTTTAATTGCATGCTTGTTTGTTTAGTTCTTTTTGCAAATTACCATTTTTAGATCTAGGACTGGTTAGACTAAGGACAAAATGACTTAGTTGAAATTTGAACAACCTAGTATTGGGTGGAGGTGAGATGATAGTACGTTAGGGAAACCATTATGGTGGAACTAGCCGAAGCTACCGATCCAAGACCCAAACTAGTTAGACAAAAATCTTTCAAGAAGTAACTTGAAGATGAATTTTCAATAAAAGGTTTTTGTCAAGGAAAGGGTTGATGATCCAATAAGGCTACGACTAAAGAAGGCCTTATGCCTCGCCAAGACCTGGAAGTCAATTATTGAAAATCAAATTCACTTTACTATTGTCAGATTTGAATCTAACACAAATTTCAATTAATCTTAGATTCAACACAATTTTTAAAATAAACTTAAAACTTAATTAAATTTTTTTTGAAAATTAATTTAAGCTTTTAAAATTAATCATGATTTCAAATTAAAATCTTCATTTCTATTAAAACCTGTCTCACAAAACCATAAGGTTAACGTGATAGATAACACTAGATTGGGTGAGATAGAATAGGTTGTGAAAATCAATTTAAGCTATCCTAAATCAATAAATACTTTATGTGTAGGAACATAAAGATTTGGACCAATAGATGTTGGATAGCGGATGCTTCAAACACATGACTGGAGACAAATTGAAATTTACCAAACTCAAGTTCAAGAACCTAGGCTTAGTAGCATTTGGCAATAATGCTACACTCAAAGTCATTGGGTCAGGTAACATTGAACTCAAATCTGATTTTGTGATTAAAAAGGTACTTTTAGTTGAGAACTTCAAATTTAATTTACTTAGTATAAGTCAATTATGTGATACTGGTTATGTAGTTACATTTACCAATACTGACTACCTGATTAGAAACCTTCAAGACTCAGAAGTCATGCTTAAGGGCACTAGGAAAAATAATGTTTATACTATAAATCTACCCTTGGTACCTAAATGCCTCTTAACTCAATTAGAAGAATCCAACCTCTAGAATAGGAGATTAGGTCACACTAATGTTAGACTAATTTCAAAAGTCACCCAACTTGGTCTAATTAAAGGAGTACCAAAAATTAAGAACTATGAAAACACGATATATGACTCATGTAACCAAGGTAAACAAACCAGGTATAATCACAAGCAAATTCAATCAGGCCTAACTCAAACCACACTTGAGCTCCTACACCTTGACCTATTTGATTCACATGGAGCCAAGTCACTAAGCGGAAACCGGTATTGCTTAGTCATTATCGATGATTACTCTAGGTTTACCTGGGTTAGGTTCCTAAAAACTAAGGATGAAATCCTAAACCTGTTTATTGACTTATGTAAGATAATTGAAAATCAAAATGATACCAAAATCAAAAGACTGAGGAGTGATCACGGGGGAGAGTTTGAGAATCAAAGGTTTGAGGAATTCTGTAGGATAAATGGGTATATTCACGAATTCTCTTGTCCTAGAACCCCCCAACAAAATGGGATAGTAGAAAGAAAGAATAGAACCCTACAGGAAGCCGTTAGGACAATGCTCAATGAATTTAACCTAGCTAACCAATTTTGGGTAGAAGCAATAATTACGGCTTGCTATATCCAAAATAGGGTCCTAATTAACAAAAGACATAATAAAACTCCCTATGAAATATATTACCATAGACTGTCAAACCTACATTACCTAAGGGTTTTCGAGTGCAAAGTACATATCCTAAACACCAAGGACTACCTAGGTAAATTTCAGTCTAAGTCAACTCCAGGAGTATTCTTAGGATATTCAACAACAAGTAGGGCCTATAGGGTCTACAATAAACAAACTAATAAAATTGAAGAAACAACGAATTTAATCTTTGATGAGGAAACTAATCCAAAATCTGATAATCAAAACCTGAACCCATCAAATATTGATCAAGAGGAAAATGAGTATACAATTGAACCATCAGTTGAATCACTAGTTTAACCTCTAAATGAACTAACTTTTGAACCAACTACTGCATCAACTGAACCAATAATTGAACAAACCCAAATAGTTGAACAAAATACTGAATCAAACCGTCCAGCCGAACCTGAGGCTGAACCAAGTTCTAGAAGAACCAAGAAACCCAGACTCAATCACCCTTTTGATCAAATTATGGGTGATCCAACCTTAGGAGTCAGAACTAGGTCTTCCTATAGAAATCTTAGTCAGATCGCACTAATTTCGAAAATTGAACCTAAGACTATAGAGGAAGCCTTACATGATCCTGATTGGATCATAGCTATGCAAGAGGAGTTAGCCCAATTTGAAAGAAACCAAGTCTTGGAACTAGTCCCTAAACCTGAGGGCAAATCCATTATAGATACTAAGTGGGTGTTTAGGAATAAACTAAATGACCAAGGGGAAATAGTTAGAAATAAAGCTCGCTTAGTAGCTAAAAGGTTCAGTCAAGTTGAAGGGTTAGATTATGACGAAACCTTTACCCTAGTAGCCAGACTTGAGTCTATTAGAAAGCTGTTAGCATTTGCATCTCATAGAGGATTCAAACTCTACCAAATGGACGTTAAGTCAGCCTTTTTAAATGGGTTCATCAAAGAAGAAGTCTATGTAGGACAATGATAAATATCATTTTGTTGATTATTTTAATTGCTAAAATCCATGTTTGACCTATGTTTTTATTGCTTAATTGTGAAATTGCCCTAGGTTTTAGAACTTACTCTTATTTTGGACTTAATTGCAAATTTACACATATTTGGATTATTTGGCCACTAAATTCTTGATCTATTTTTGTAGGCACCAAAGGTTCAAGGACTTAGGGCATATTGGGTCAAACTCGAGTCGGAAGTGACCCGGATCGAGATATCAAGATTAGCATTAAATCTGGGTCGTCCGATTCAAAAGCGACTAGATCTGAGCCATCCGGGACAATCTGAAGCAATCCGAGATAGGGTTAGGGTTGATCAAGCACTATGATCAAGATCTGAAGGTTTCATCCCAATCAGAGATCATCCAACCGTTGGATCAAGCTCGGAGGGCTCTAGATCGTCCATTCACAGATTAGGTTGATCTGGACCATCCATTGCAAATCTGGAGGATCCGAGCTACCACGAGGTAGATCCTGACCCCTGATCAATATCCTCAAAGTTTGGCTCAAATCAAAGCAAGATCAGCCGTTGGATTTCCTCAAATCAATCTGAGCCGTCCATTCTTATGTATTTAATCAATTTTTCCCAGCAGTTTCTCCTCGTCGCGTCCTCGCCGCAGTGGTTTTCTTCATTTCGTCTTCGTTTCTTCTCGTTTTCTTCAGCAAGTTCTTCATCTGAAGGCGTGACCACCTCAGTTCGAACTCATTCTTGAGTGACAGCAAGGATTTGGATTGGGGATTAGCTTAATTTCGGTTTTAGCTGTAATTTCAGTTTCGCACAGCAATTCTGTTTCTGAAATTTCTGGGTTAGCAACTTAGTTTCGATTTTGAATTGTCTTGCTGTAATTGAACCTCAATTCTTCTCGTTAAGTAGTTTAGGAGTTGTTAAGTTGACAATCAGAATCAATTTCAATTAGTTTTATACCCAACTCCTTGTGTGCCATTTTTGTTGCTTGCGTATCACTCTTGCGTGCCAGATTTAGTTTCTGCAGGTTTATAGCTGTAGTTTCTCAGTTTTGTGCCAGTTAAACATTAGTTTCCTTCATGTTTGTCTGAACTTAGATTAGAGATTCGAATTCAGCTTGCATTTTCTTGTCTCAACTTGCGTATCCTGCACCTTTCATTTCTGCAAATTCTGCAAATTCTGCACCAGCTGCGTTTCAGATTCAGCTTGCGTGCCAGGGTAATTTCTGCATGTTTTGCTGTAGTTTCTTGAGTTTGTGTCGAGTAGATCTCATATATCTTGTCTAAACATTAGATTGCGCATTCGAATTTGCTTGCTTAGTGAGTTTAATTTCTGCATTTGAAAGGATTCTGCAACTTGGCACAGTGTTTTTGCATTCCTTGTTCTATTTTTTTGTATGTGAAATTGCTTGTTTTAGTTTTGAATATCAATAGCTGTTAGTTTGATTCCCAAGATTAAGTGATCAGTTTTGATTCAGAATTCATCAGTAACTAGCTTTGCATTTAGGATAAACCTTCGGTGCATGAGTCTCTACCTTGTGTATCAAATTTGGTTCACTCTTCCACTTTGTATCAAGATGAGGCTAATGCATTGATTGGTGTCAAGTTGATTGCTGTTTTGCTGTGCCATATAGTTTGAAATCAGTTTGTTTCGGGCTTGGATTATTACTGAATTCCTAGCTTCTTTCCAGCATTAGTATCAAGTTTCATTTTTACCATTAAGTTTGAAGTTTTTGCATTAGTTTCCATTGAAGTTTAGCTTCCGTGTTGATTTAATTGTTTGGCATTTAGTAGCAATTGAATTCAGATTTGCTCCTCTAATTCGATTAAGTTCCTTGGGTGAATCGGGTTCCCTTTGATTGAGTTATCACTTGCTATCGCTCTTTTATTTCATTTGTTTAGTTTTCATTTATTTTTATTGCCATTTCATTTCATTGCATTTTCATTTCCAATTGCAACCCAAAACCCAAACATTTACTTAAAACCCAAAAACAATCACGACACATAAACACGAGCTAGAATCAAACAAACTCTCAACTAGTCCCTAGGAAAAATATGACCTGTGACCCCTTTACTACGCTTTTGTTCTTGATTGCAAAAAGGGTTTCCAGCTATCATTCATATTTAAATTTGAGACCCATATTCGTGACACATATTTTGGGTCCGTCAGACAACCCCCAGGCTTTGAGGACCTAGAAAAACCTGACTACGTTTTCAAACTTAATAAGGCACTTTATGGATTAAAGCAAACACCTAGGGCATGGTATGAACGTCTATCAACTTACCTTATTTCTAAGGAATTTAATCAAGGGCAAATTGATTCTACCCTTTTTGTTAAAATCTTAGAAAAAGACATTTTCATTGGCCAAATCTATGTTGACGACATAATTTTCGGATCCACCAACTCAAACTTTTTAAAAGAATTTGTAAAAATAATGGAAAACGAATTCGAAATGAGCTTAGTTGGTGAGCTCAATTTCTTCTTAGGATTGCAAATTAAGCAAACTAGGGATGAGAATTATGTTCACCAATCCAAATATGCTAAGGAGTTAATAAAGAAATTTAAAATGGATAACTCCAAAAACATAAGTACACCTATGGCCACAAATGTAAAAATTGATAGTGACCCTGAAGGTAATCCTGTAGATCTTAAGCTATACCGAAGTATGATTGGAAGTCTACTTTACCTTACAGCTAGCAGACTTGATATCCTATTCTCTTTAGGAATGTGTGCTAGATACCAAATCTGTGCTAAGGAATCACACTTAGCAACCCTAAAAAGAGTACTTAGATCATTAAGGGCACCCTAAATGTAGGGATTTGGTATCCTAGGACATCAACCTTCGACTTGTCAGGATACTCTGATTCTGACTATGCTGGATGGAAATTAGATAGAAAAAGCACAAGTGGAAGATGCCAACTTTTAGGAAATAGTCTGGTCAGCTGGTGCAGTAGCAAGCAACACTGCGTAGCTCTATCTACAACCGAATCAGAATATGTTGCTTTAGGAGAGTGTGTAGCACAACTCCTATGGATGATGCACACTCTTAAGGACTTCCAGCTTGATTACACCCAAACCCAAGTCTACATTGATAACATAAGTTCAATCAATCTAACTAAAAATCCAATCCAACACTCAAGAACAAAGCATATAGAGGTTAAACATCACTTTGTAAGGGACCATGTAGCCAGGGGTGAAATAGTGCTTAAGCATGTGGACTCAAAGTCAAACATAGCTGATATCTTTACCAAACCCTTACCTGAGTCTGAGTTTAGCTCACTAAGAAGGCAGTTAGGACTATGCTTAGTAGAATAGGACTGCTCTACATGTGTTTTTTTCAAAAATTATTTTATTTCTTATCTGTTATTTAATATGTTTGAAAAATCATTTTTGTCTTGAAATTTAAAATGATTTTCCAAATTAGTTTTTTTCAAAAACTTACCCCTTCAAAACTAGGGCTTTTTTCGCAAATGGACTTAACTTAGGCCCTAACCCTAGAATTGCATGCACCTATAAATCTAGAAGCCAGCATCTCACAAGAACTTTAGGATACTTTTGGTTGACAACCTAGACTGGGTTGAGATGCTTAGGTCTATGTCTTGATTCAAGATGCTTTAAGTCAGTGCATCTGCAGTAATTGGGGCAATAAATACCAATTGAACAGTAATTAGGTTAAGTGTCAAGCTTAGAAAATCTAACTTGATCAGATCGCTTAACTTGACTAACCCTAGCGAAAGCTACTGTTTATGACAGTTAGTAAGTAGCTAACTGGGTTAGACAGGTCCCGAAAAAGAAGATTTAAATTGGTTTGGTTCAGCTTATGCGTAAAATTTTTTAGAGTTGGTTCAATACAAAACTTTACTTTCTTCACTCTATTTTTTCTATAATAATTTTTTTTGATATATAGCAAAGGGGGAGAGAAAGGAAAGGTGAGAAAAGAAGTTTTTTTTAATTTTAATTTTAATTTTTTCAAAACTTCTATCTCCTTTTTTTCAAAAAGTAAAGTAACAAAAATACTTACACACATTTGTTCTCAAATCTAAAGCATTTCAAAAATGAAAAGTTTCTAAGTATTTAAACTTAAAATTATTTTGGAAAATTTTTTAAGTGTTTAAACTTAAAATTATTTTGGAAAATTTTCTAAGTGTTTAAACTTAAAATCTTTTGGAAAATTTTCTAAGTGTTTAACTTAAAAATCTTTTAGAAAATTTTTTAAGTGTTAAGTTTAAACTTAAAAATCCTTTGGAAAATTTTCTATGTATCTAACTTGAAAAATCATTTGGAGTTTCTCTAAGAATAGTCAAGGACTCAGAAGTGTTTTCAAAAACCCCACTTATTTTTGAAAAACTCAGGGGGAGAATTTTATTTCAGGGGGAGGAAACTAAATATCCTTTACATTGCTTGTTTCTTTATCTTAACTTTTTGAATCGTGTTGTCATAAATCAAAAAGGGGGAGATTGTTGGTGCAGCCAGCACCTAAGTCAAACCTGTATTTTGATAATGGCAAAGGGTTCAGAAGTTAAGGTGGTGTTATGATCTAACTGAGTGTGCAGGAAAAGTCCTAGGTACACTGGGCAAAGATGTAACGCCCGCTTTTTTTTTTTTTAAAGCGGCGTTACGCTGACATACTTAAGGCATGTAACATCATACTGCAGCGGAATAACTTAAACCTTACATATACATGCCCCTACTACCATCCCTAATATATTGACATGGAACTTAGCATATGAACGTCATGCTTAACATCATATCATAACATGCTTAACATCATACCTTAAGGTTCATATCCTATCATACTTGACATCTTATCATAAAGTTCCATATGTCACTATTCGAGCATATAGGTAGCAAAAATAAAGTTCTTAGCATAAACGGTTAACACATTCGATTTCATGGGCCAAGTCACCATCACACACATACTTCAGGCCCTCCTGCTGCTTCCTCGTTATCCCCTTGCATGATCTGCGGTATAAGGAAAGAAGACTATAAGCACACAGGCTTAGTAAGACTCTTTCCTACTCACTAAAACATTCATCATTCCATAATAAGCACATAAAACATTATCATATTTACCATACACTTGACATGGCATGATCATAAACATAAGTGAACATTCGTAGCATAGCATGAGACATGGCATGAACATAATCATACTAACATTCTAAGCATAGCGTGAAACATGGCATAACATAATATAATAGTCTTCCTTAGCATGACATAAGACATGGTATAAGCTTAAACGTAGTAGCATGGCATAATACATGGCATAGCATAACGTAACAAAAATCAACCTATATGGCTTAAACATAGGCATATCTTCTATCATATCATATGAACACCTTCTTAACATAATCCTGACATAGATCATTCATGCATATCTTTCATCGTAACGCATAAGTATAAGACATCATTATCTTAACATAATGCATATCATGTATGAATGCATGGGTGGAATGCATTTACATAAGGATGCTTAACTTTTAAAACATACTTTGAAAATGCTTAAACATCATCATCATAACATTTGGGGTCCCCGGCTTGTACCACATACATACATCATAGCGCGTATCCCTAGTAAATCCGAGGTAGCTAGCCCCGACCTACTAGGGTAAGGACAGCATAATCGGTAGTGCCCGAACCGAGGCGCTTCTTAAGGAGCCCATCCCTGTTGCACAGCTTCGGTAGTGCCAGAACCGTGGACAGCTTCGGTAGTCCAAAACCGGGGCGTTCTTAAGGTGCCCATCCCTTGGACCCATACTTCGGTCCGGTACAAGCCCATACATAAAGTAAAATACTTTTCATGTTTCATCATTCATAAGACACTCATGGCATACTTATCATAGCATAACATGTTACGGCTCGGCCCGTCTACCGGCCCATTTACCGGTCCTCTCGACCGTCGTACCGTCGACCATCGACCGTGCCGTTTAGCATATTTATGCCTTAAAGGCATAAGCATCATCTTTCATTCATCATACTTGCCATTCATCATCTTCATTCTTAGACATGGTGTTTGTACACATCATTCATATAGCATGGCATACATTCGTATACATGACATATCATTCATAACATGGCATATCATTCATAACCATGGGATATTATTCATAAACATGACATAACATTCGTAAACATGGCATATCATTCATAACATGGCATATCATTCATAAGCATGGCATATCATTCATAACATAGTATATCACTCATAAACATGGCATATCATGCATAACCATGGCATATCATTCATAAACATGACGTATCATTCGTAAACGTGGCATATCATTTATAAACATGGCATATCATTCATAACATAGCATATCACTCATAAACATGGCATATCATGCATAACCATGGCATATCATTCATAAACATGACATATCATTCATAAACATGACGTATCATTCGTAAACGTGGCATATCATTCATAAACATAAATCACATCTTACCATAGGGCCATTGGGACCCTTACTTGAAATAAATCTTAACTTTTACCCTATTAACCCTTATATGGCCGAAACTTGTGGAGTCCCAAGGCCATGTGAAAATTCACATAATCACCATCCATCATCCTTATATCATGGCAACACATAAACATATGTTGAAGTTAAAGACTCAACCCCAATCCTTGGTCCTTGGGGTTGGCCGAACCGTATGGGGCCTCTAGGGTACCCCAAAAATTCCCAAAATTTATACTTAACCTCTACACATCATGAGGGAACATTAAATGACATTATCCTGATTTTTATCATAATTATAGACCTTTGAATCATGATGGCTGAAACTCTTGAACTTAAAGTTCTGGGTTTTGCTTCTTTCATGTTGGCCGAAACCCTAGGTGTCCTAGGGTACTCCAAAAATTCCCAAAAATTATACTTAACTTCTAAACATCATAAGGGAACATTAAATAACATTATCATGATTTTTAACATATTTCTAGACATTTAAAACATAGTGGCCGAAACCCTTGAACTTAAGGTTCTGGGTTTTGCTTCTTTCATGTTGGCCGAAACTCTAGGGTGTCCTAGAGTACTCCAACAATTCCCAAAAATTATACTTAACTTCTAAACATCATAAGGGAACATTAAATAACATTATCATGATTTTTAACATATTTCTAGACATTTAAAACATGGTGGCCGAAACCCTTGAACTTAAGGTTCTGGGTTTTGCTTCTTTCATGTTGGCCGAAACTCTAGGGTGTCCTAGAATACTCCAAAAATTCCCAAAAATTATACTTAACTTCTAAACATCATAAGGGAACATTAAATAACATTATCATAATTTTTAACATATTTCTAGATATTTAAAACATAGTGTCCGAAACCCTTGAACTTAAGGTTCTGGGTTTTGCTTCTTCCATGTTGGCCGAAACTCTAGGGTGTCCTAGAGTACTCCAAAAATTCCCAAAAATTACACTTAACTTCTAAACATCATAAGGGAACATTAAATATCATTATCATGATTTTTATCATATTTATAGACCTTTAAATCATAGTGGCCGAAACCTTTGAACATAGGAACCTTGATTTTGTTTCCTTTCAACATTAAATCCGAAAACTAACCCATATATCATGCTAAAAATCATGGAAATCATAGGTAACTATTATACCACAGGTGAGGGAGTCTTACCTTAGATTTATTGATTTTTTGAACCTTGAAAGAGGAGAAGGAAGAGGACTTGGTATCTCATGACCACAACTAGACCTTGTCACCTTGTAGGAACTTTAGATCTTGAGAGATGAGACCCCTTGTGAAGTTTTCTCCAAGGAACTCCTCCCTTTGGTGCTCGGCAAGAATGAGGGATGAAGAGGAGAGGTAATGCACTTGATTGAGAGAAGAAGTAACTCCCAAAACTCCTCTCATTATAACCCATCAAGGAGGCAAATGAAGAGCCTCTCCATGACCCTTCACCTTCTTTTACCTCTTAACGAACCTCCACTTCAATTACTCATAAGCAATTACTTGCTAGGTGAGTTGGTTAAAGCATTCTTGGTTGTACAAGAGGTCCAAGGTTCAATCCTTGGCTCATGCACATTTATTTTTATTTTTTTATTTTCCCTTCATTTATTTTATTACTTTATTTTCTTAAATTCCAAAAATCCCCCCTAAAATTACCCATAATTGCACTAATATTCCTAAATAAAATTCTTTTATATTTATATTAAATTTACCTAATTAATACCCATTTTTGGGCCCATTTAAAGCCCATTAGTACCAAATTCCTCAATTTAGATGGGAACGTTAGGCTAATACTTTCCCATAATCATGTTAATGTGCCCAAATAAATTCATATTTATATTTATACTAATTCTTCCTAAAATCCACCTATAATCATAGTACTAGGAAGCCCATATAAGGCCCATTAGCACTTGGTTTCCTCAATTTAAATGAGAAAACATGGATTTCCTAGGCCAATGTTCGTATTAATGCCTCTAGGTCCTTCGGAAAATTATCTAGACATGCTCAATATTTTCAGAAAATATTAAGAGAATTTTTCGGTTCGTTACAATCCCTCATACCTCTTGAAAGTTAGTCCTCAAACTTAGAATAATTCCGGGTACTTGCGCCTCATTTCGTCCTCGCGTTCCTAGGTAGCTTCCTCGAACCGCTGGCTTCTCCATAAGATCTTGACTAGAGGTACCTCCTTATTCCTCAGCTTCTTGACTTCCCTATCCAAAATCTGTATGGGTCTGCTCTCATAACTTAGGTCCTCTTGTACTTGTACTATCTGTGGCTCGATCACTTGGTCCATATTCGGGATACACTTTTTAAGCAGGGATACGTGGAATACGTTATGGATAGCTGACATCTCCGGAGGCAGCTCCAACTCATATGCCACCTTACCAACTCTTTTCAGAATTAAGTATGGCCCCACATATCTCGGACTCAGCTTTCCTATCTTCCCAAATCTTGTCACCCCTTTCATAGGAGCCACTTTAAGTAATACCAGATCTCCAACATTAAATTCTAATGGTCTGCGCCGGACATCGGCATAACTCTTCTGCCGGCTCTGAGCAGTTTCTATCCGTTGTCGAATATTTTGAATAGCTCGGGTGGCGCTGTTAATAACATCCGTTGCGAGCCCCATCTCCTTCTTTTCCCCACTCTCGTACCAACATATCGGAGATTACATCTCCTGCCATACAAGGCTTCATAAGGTGCCATTCCTATAGTAGCTTGGTAGCTATTGTTGTAAGCGAATTCCGCCAAGCATAGATATCGACACCAACTTCCCTTGAAATCCAGGGCACAAGCTCTTAACATATCCTCTAATATTTGATTCACCCGTTCAGTTTGCCCGTCAGTCTGCGGATGGAAGGCGGTGCTAAATCGCAATTTGGTGCCAAGAGACTTCTGAACACCCTCCCAAAAGTGCGAAGTAAAGCAATCATCCCGATCCGAGATGATGGTCTTGGGAACTCCATAGAGTCTGATTACTTTCTTAACATATTATTGAGCTAGTATCCTTAATCGCTCTATGCTATGATTATATGCACACATCATACTTATATGTTACTATAATTATGGTTAAACCATAGTAGTATGCCTCCGATATATTAGTTCACTACATGAGCCATGAGTTATATTGATAATAATCTCATATTAGTACATGCTCTCATATTATCATCATTTGCCTCATATAATTTGATACCATTGGGTGACACGATAGATACTTTATTGTTAATATCCGGTTCATGGGCATAAGATTGAAATACACACTCGACAACTAGTATTAGTACTAACTTAAAACTTATTAATTCACAACCTAACCAAACTCAATGGAATAGATGGGCTGCCATCATGCCCATAACAAAGAACATCATGGCAGTCACTGCCACTCCTTCATTTATCTCTCCCTGGCCTACCTCAGGGTCTTCCACCGTCTCCATTGGCTCCTCTTCCTCTATCTCGGGAACCTCCTCAGCCCCTTCAGGGTCTTCCCCAAACACCCAGGGCTCCTCAAACATCCCTAGCATCTCAGGGTCTTCTTCAACCACCTCGAGATCGTCCTCGCTCAACGGGTCTTACTCGAACATTTCGAGCATCTCCGGGTCCTCCTCGAATGGCTCGGGATCCTCCTCATACATCTCAGGGTCCTCCTCTAACGGCTCGGGATCCTCTTCATACATCTCCGGATCTTCTTCCGAGTCCCCCAGGTCCTCCGGGAACTCATGGCGGAGAAGCTGTCTACATAATTCCGTATAGCAGATACGGCATCCGTGCTGCCCCCAAATCTGATGAGCCACCACTCTCGCCCGGTTGGGCAATGAACGAAGTAGAGCCCCAATCCGATGATCATCCACAACTGGAAATCCCTCCTGCTCCAATTTCCAGAACAGCCGGTCCAATTTCTCAATATTGCCCTGGACTCCAAGGACCGGGCTATATTCCACCTCCCCTATCTGCTCCAGCAACTCCCCACTCCGCCCCTGATAACCACTCCTGGTGCCAATCTCGTGCGACATCTGGAATTGGAAAAACACAGTTAGTACGGAACTGACAAAAAAAACCAGTACAAAACTAGTTTCTCTTTTTTTTTCAATTCATAAATAGTACAGAGAGAAGCACGCAAGATATCACTCCTATAAGTTCCTATCTATACATATTCCTACCCCTATATTATTCTAAATATCTAATTCCTAAAATAAGATAAAGCATCATTCTTCGTTACTTATCGTAACGTACTTTTCATCATCAATACCGTTCATACTTGCATATTCTATAGTCATAGGTATCATCATTCTAGAACCATAATAGAACATAAAATACACTTAAAGGTACTTACTTGGAAGCTGCAGGAGAGGGCTTGATGTGTGTGTAGTGAGATGGTAACGGCTCTGATACCAACCTGTAACGCCCGTTTTTTTTTTAAAGCGGCGTTACGCTGACATACTTAAGGCATGTAACATCATACTGCAGCGGAATAACTTAAACCTTACATATACATGCCCCTACTACCATCCCTAATATATTGACATGGAACTTAGCATATGAACGTCATGCTTAACATCATATCATAACATGCTTAACATCATACCATAAGGTTCATATCCTATCATACTTGACATCTTATCATAAAGTTCCATATGTCACTATTCGAGCATATAGGTAGCAAAAATAAAGTTCTTAGCATAAACGGTTAACACATTCGATTTCATGGGCCAAGTCACCATCACACACATACTTCAGGCCCTCCTGCTGCTTCCTCGTTATCCCCTTGCATGATCTGCGGTATAAGGAAAGAAGACTATAAGCACATAGGCTTAGTAAGACTCTTTCCTACTCACTAAAACATTCGTCATTCCATAATAAGCACATAAAACATTATCATATTTACCATACCCTTGACATGACATGATCATAAACATAAGTGAACATTCGTAGCATAGCATGAGACATGGCATGAACATAATCATACTAACATTCTAAGCATAGCGTGAAACATGGCATAACATAACATAATAGTCTTCCTTAGCATGGCATAAGACATGGTATAAGCTTAAACGTAGTAGCATGGCATAATACATGGCATAGCATAACGTAACAAAAATCAACCTATATGGCTTAAACATAGGCATATCTTCTATCATATCATATGAACACCTTCTTAACATAATCCTGACATAGATCATTCATGCATATCTTTCATCGTAACGCATAAGTATAAGACATCATTATCTTAACATAATGCATATCATGTATGAATGCATGGGTGGAATGCATTTACATAAGGATGCTTAACTTTTAAAACATACTTTGAAAATGCTTAAACATCATCATCATAACATTTGGGGTCCCCGGCTTGTACCACATACATACATCATAGCGCGCATCCCTAGTAAATCCGAGGTAGCTAGCCCCGACCTACTAGGGTAAGGACAGCATAATCGGTAGTCCCTGAACCGAGGCGCTTCTTAAGGAGCCCATCCCTGTTGCATAGCTTCGGTAGTGCCAGAACCATGGACAACTTCGGTAGTCCAAAACCGGGGCGTTCTTAATGTGCCCATCCCTTGGAACCATACTTCGGTCCGGTACAAGCCCATACATAAAGTAAAATACTTTTCATGTTTCATCATTCATAAGACACTCATGGCATACTTATCATAGCATAACATGTTACGGCTCGGCCCGTCTACCGGCCCATTTACCGGTCCTCTCGACCGTCGTACCGTCGACCATCGACCGTGCCGTTTAGCATATTTATGCCTTAAAGGCATAAGCATCATCTTTCATTCATCATACTTGCATTCATCATCTTCATTCTTAGACATGGTGTTTGTACACATCATTCATAGAGCATGGCATACATTCGTATACATGGCATATCATTCATAACATGGCATATCATTCATAACCATGGCATATCATTCATAAACATGGCATAACATTCGTAATCATGGCATATCATTCATAACATGGCATATCATTCATAAACATGACATATCATTCATAAGCATGGAATATCATTCATAACATAGCATATCACTCATAAACATGGCATATCATGCATAACCATGGCATATCATTCATAAACATGGCATATCATTCATAAACATGACGTATCATTCGTAAACGTGGCATATCATTCATAAACATGGCATATCATTCATAACATAGCATATCACTCATAAACATGGCATATCATGCATAACCATGGCATATCATTCATAAACATGGCATATCATTCATAAACATGACGTATCATTCGTAAACGTGGCATATCATTCATAAACATAAATCACATCTTACCATAGGGCCATTGGGACCCTTACTTGAAATAAATCTTAACTTTTACCCTATTAACCCTTATATGGCCGAAACTTGTGGAGTCCCAAGGCCATGTGAAAATTCACATAATCACCATCCATCATCCTTATATCATGGCAACACATAAACATATGTTGAAGTTAAAGACTCAACCCCAATCCTTGGGTCCTTGGGGTTGGCCGAACCATATGGGGCCTCTAGGGTACCCCAAAAATTCCTAAAATTTATACTTAACCTCTACACATCATGAGGGAACATTAAATGACATTATCCTGATTTTTATCATAATTATAGACCTTTGAAACATGATGGCCGAAACTCTTGAACTTAAGGTTCTGGGTTTTGCTTCTTTCATGTTGGCCGAAACCCTAGGGTGTCCTAGGGTACTCCAAAAATTCCCAAAAATTATAATTAACTTATAAACATCATAAGGAACACTAAATAACGTTATCATGATTTTTAAAATATTTCTAGACATTTAAAACATAGTGGCCGAAACCCTTGAACTTAAGGTTCTGGGTTTTGCTTCTTTCATGTTGGCCGAAACTCTAGGGTGTCCTAGAGTACTCCAAAAATTCCCAAAAATTATACTTAACTTCTAAACATCATAAGGGAACATTAAATAACATTATCATGATTTTTAACATATTTCTAGATATTTAAAACATGGTGGCCGAAACCCTTGAACTTAAGGTTCTGGGTTTTGCTTCTTTCATGTTGGCCGAAACTCTAGGGTGTCTTAGAATACTCCAAAAATTCCCAAAAATTATACTTAACTTCTAAACATCATAAGGGAACATTAAATAACATTATCATAATTTTTAACATATTTCTAGATATTTAAAACATAGTGTCTGAAACCCTTGAACTTAAGGTTCTGGGTTTTGCTTCTTCCATGTTGGCCGAAACTCTAGGGTGTCCTAGAGTACTCCAAAAATTCCCAAAAATTACACTTAACTTCTAAACATCATAAGGGAACATTAAATATCATTATCATGATTTTTAGAATATTTATAGACCTTTAAATCATAGTGGCCGAAACCTTTGAACATAGGAACCTTGATTTTGTTTCCTTTCAACATTAAATCCGAAAACTAACCCATATATCATGCTAAAAATCATGGAAATCATAGGTAACTATTATACCACAGGTGAGGGAGTCTTACCTTAGATTTCTTGATTTTTCAAACCTTGAAAGAGGAGAAGGAAGAGGACTTGGTATCT
The DNA here is from genome assembly GCA_024364735.1 of Boesenbergia rotunda. Classification (NCBI taxonomy): domain Eukaryota; kingdom Viridiplantae; phylum Streptophyta; class Magnoliopsida; order Zingiberales; family Zingiberaceae; genus Boesenbergia; species Boesenbergia rotunda. The sequence goes on along the minus strand of JAGFNQ010004141.1, from coordinate 315,810 downwards.
CATGACCACAACTAGACCTTGTCACCTTGTAGGAACTTTAGATCTTGAGAGATGAGACCGCTTGTGAAGTTTTCTCCAAGGAACTCCTCCCTTTGGTGCTCGGCAAGAATGAGGGATGAAGAGGAGAGGTAATGCACTTGATTGAGAGAAGAAGTAACTCCCAAAACTCCTCTCATTATAACCCATCAAGGAGGCAAATGAAGAGCCTCTCCATGACCCTTCACCTTCTTTTACCTCTTAACGAACCTCCACTTCAATTACTCATAAGCAATTACTTGCTGGGTGAGTTGGTTAAAGCATTCTTGGTTGTACAAGAGGTCCAAGGTTCAATCCTTGGCTCATGCACATTTATTTTTATTTTTTTTATTTTCCCTTCATTTATTTTATTACTTTATTTTCTTAAATTCCAAAAATCCCCCCTAAAATTACCCATAATTGCACTAATATTCCTAAATAAAATTCTTTTATATTTATATTAAATTTACCTAATTAATACCCATTTTTGGGCCCATTTAAAGCCCATTAGTACCAAATTCCTCAATTTAGATGGGAACGTTAGGCTAATACATTCCCATAATCATGTTAATGTGCCCAAATAAATTCATATTTATATTTATACTAATTCTTCCTAAAATCCACCTATAATCATAGTACTAGGAAGCCCATATAAGGCCCATTAGCACTTGGTTTCCCAATTTAAATGAGAAAACATGGATTTCCTAGGCCAATGTTCATATTAATGCCTCTAGGTCCTTCAGAAAATTATCTAGACATGCTCAATATTTTCAGAAAATATTAAGAGAATTTTTCGGGTCGTTACAAAAGAATTCCTGGTTGAGGACTGGGCAAGAAGACCTGACCGGAAGATGGGCAAAGAAGTCCTGGTCGAGGGTAGGCAAAAAGTCCTGGCAATAGGCTAGGCACCGAAGACCTGACCGGAAGTTGGGCAAGAAGACTTGACCGGAAGTTGGGCACGAAGACCTAGTCAGGTGAATTGGGAAAAAGTCCAATCGGAGGAGCCGGTTGGTAAAAGGTAAACTCTCCAGAGAGGAGTAGGTGAGGATGCGTTCCCCGTCGAGGGAACAGTAGGCATCGGTTCGACCTAGGGTTCCATTTGGGAGACTCGATGTCAGAACCAAGACAGCTTAGGCTGTAAATAAAGGCTAATATGTTTTGCTTCTTTGTTTTTGGAACTAACCTTGGTTGCAGGGATTGAAGGATTGGTTTTCTGCAGCTAGGCGCTCAATGGAGTGAGACACCTTACTGGGGTTAGGCGCCCGGATGCATACGGGCGCCCAAGTGCAAAGGCAAAACAGAAGCAAGCAAAGCAAACAGCCACGAAGCCTCTAGACTGAGTCAGCTCAGGGGCCCGTGAGGTCACGGGCGCCCCCATCAGCTCGGGCGCCCAAGTGGAGATGGATAAGCCTTGACCAAGGCTGCGGATAAGAGATCGCGCAGGGAAGGCCACGTGTTAGGCGCCTCCATCGACACAGGCGCCCGTATGGGTGCTATAAAAGGGGGTTCACCCCTAAGGCTTCAACATCCATTGCTCTCAACGCTTCAGACACTTTCCGACAAAGTTCGACTTCAAGATTCTAGTGCCGACGACGACCCTCTGCTCCGAAATTCGATCCACCTCGGGCGTCGGTAAAACTTTAAATTACGAAAGTGTTGTTAATTCAATTTTCAATTCTATATCTATACTATCAATCTGTAAATGTTTTTTCGAATATAGAATTGCCCAAAGTAAATGGTCAAGGACCGTGGGACTTGGAGTAGGAGCCGACCGTGACTCCAAACCATGTAAAACCAACTTGTGTTCGCGCGTGTTGTGTTATTTTCCACTGCGTATCTTCTCTAATATTCCAAAAATTTTATAACGATATTCACCCCCCCTCTCTATCATTTTCTCCGATCCAACAGTATGTGCATATTGTCTGATACTTTACATTATAGATAACATGGTATGTAGTGTCACACAGAAGATCATGTTATCAGTTCCTTGTAGAGTGTAAGTAGAGGCTCACAACCGAGATGGATTTGGACAATCCATCGGGATGGTTGTAGTGTAATTTGGTGTTGGTTTATCTTGACTATGAAATTATACTATTGCACTTTGTGTGCATTGAGCAGGACCGACATAGAGGTGATTCAATTTATACTGACTTTATAATTGAATCATGAGTTATTATGGAGTACATGCTTTGAATCCCGATATTGTAAAATCCGACACTTTTGATTAGGTTCCGGAAATTTTCGGAGAATTACCAGATAGATTCCGGGGTTCCGAGTCCTTGGATATAAAATTAGGGACTAAAATGTAATTAAACTAAAAGTTTCAAGGGCTAATGTGTAAGGAATTAAAACCCTAGGGGTGGTTTTGTGAATAGGCAGAACTTGGTTGGACTAAACTGCAAAATGCCAAGCCCTAATATACTCCAAATTCCTCTCTTCGCTCACCCACAGTGGACGCAGCGCCTCCTTCTTTCAGCCCGTGCCCTAGCCACATTCCACATCGCCCAAGTTCTCCCTCTCTGGTTTCGACCTCAGCCAAAGAAGACGGTGCTTCCTTTTTCTCCATTCCATTCATGCAATCGCAACCCTACCTTCCGCCTCCCATTCTCGCTGGCACCCAGAGGACCCAAGCTGGTATCTCCCCCAGGTGCTGATCGTCCATCACACGGCAGACCTCAACGGGTTTAGGGAAGAGCTAGGTCGGAGTGTGGATGGTTCTCTGCATTAGATCGCTGCGAGCTAAGGGGTGGGTTTAATCCTGGCTTTGTTCTCGTCTTCTCATTTCCTTGGAGAGTAGGGGAGGGGAATCGATCTTCCTGTGACAGAGATCACTTGATTGAAGCAGAGGGGAGGGATTGCCATCACAAGATCTCCAGATAAGGGATGGATGGTTTGGGTTTATAGTTATAATTCGTTTGGTTGGAATTTCATATTCAAGATTCGATCCAAATTGATAGATTGTGACTTGGAGTTTGATTCCTCTGCTGGAAAATTTCAGCGTTTTGGTTCTGTGCTTGAAGTTGGCTGCAGTATACTTGGGATCAATCTTCCTTAGTTCTGTTGCCGTGAAAGCTTGGGAATTCGGGTAAGGAGATGTCTTTCTCTAATTGTTAGCTCTGTTCATTAGCCTGTGATGGAGTTAGCTGTAGTAATGATAATGTTTGGGATTGGTTTAATCGGTTTTGTTCTTTAATTGAGCTAATTGAATGATTGCAATAATGAAGATTAAATCCTTTGAATCCATCTCAGTCTGCAAACCTTGACCTGGGTTAGTTTAGGATTGAGCCTAATTTTAATTACATGGGGTAATTAGGAACTTTCTATTTAATTAAAGGAAATTAAATAGAAAGAAATGGTTTTAGTTAACCCTTAAACAAATTAGGGATTAATTAGCTAGTTGTTATTTGTGTAATAGCTAATTAAATTAAATCCATGATACAGGAGCTTGACTTGGATTATATTTTGACGGGTGGTTCTGTCTCGTTGATACGGACTTCACCTATTCGGAGGCGGGTACCCTTTGACTTATCTCTTTTGATATTGTCATGTGATTATGCATAGTCTGTTATAGATAGCAGTAAGATTATACGCTATCCCTGGTTATTAGGCCTATTTTGGATATTGGTTGTTTATCCCTGGTTATTATGCCTATTCTGGATATTTGTTGTTTATCCGTGCTTATTATGTCTGTTCTGGATACTTGTTGTTTATCCCTGAGTTATTATGCCTGTTCTGGATACATGATAGTTATCCCCGAGTTATTATGTCTGTTCTGGATACTTGTTGTTTATCCCTGAGTTATTCTGCTGTTAGTTTCATACAGTCCCAGGTATTGTCATATCTATTGGTATGCTAGAGCTCGTGGTAGCGTCTCCTGCATTTGACCTTGAGGGATGGGTAGTTTTCTGGTCAGTATACCTTGTAGGTTACCTGTATTTCCTGTTATAGGATTTCAGACTGAGATTTAGTATACTGAGGACTTGGGAGGGAGGTATGTGTATCTATCATACACCATCCTTGCACTGTTGCATGCCGGCGATCAGCGACTCCCTTGTAGTTGAGCCTAATCGTCTTCCGGTACATGACGGGCACACACGGCCACTCATGGGTTAGTGGATACCGTAGATGTGTGCATTTGCCCTGTATTGCTCCGTTCGGCCACTATTGGAGGGTGAGCGCGGGCATGGTAGCAAGCAGGGATCCCTTCTCGTACTGAGCCACGAGGAGATGAGAGCTTGACTCCCCCATTGCTTGGGGTTAGGAGCGTGGTCTCCGCCAGCATCCTGTCCACCCGGTCACTCAGGAGCAGTGATGGCAGGGTGTACAGTTGTCAGAGCCCTACCTTTTCAGACGTCCCTATGACAGGTGTACGATGATTCTGTCTGGTGTCAGGGGTGACACATGTCATTGCACCATGTGCATACTTTGCATCGTGCATTGTTTGCTGCACTTATTTGCTGCACTTGTTTGACATCGCATATACTGGAGACTTGTTATCTGTGCTTATCTGTCTACTAATATTCCACCGGTATTTCTTACCCTCTGTACAGGTTAGATGGATTCAGGTATGTATCTATCCCAGTTTGTTCAGTGCTAGTCTTTCCCCTTCTGTCGATATGAGTCTGTACTAGCTGAACTCTTATTGTTGGTATAACCTTCTATGCATATCTGTTTGGGTATCCGCTGAGCTATGGACTCACCCCGTTGCCATATATATTTATTTCAGGTTGATGTCTGCGAGGAGATCCCGAGCCGCCAGTCCCCAGCTCCCGAGGAGCCCTTTTTGGTTTTCCTTGTTTTGTTATGGACCCTGTAGCATTCCTATGCTTCCGCTGTATGTTTTGAACATGTATGCACGTTCTGTTTGAAGGTATTGTACTTTTGAGTCCTATGTTGGACTTCGTTCGGTTTTGGCTTTGTTCCTGCCCCCTGGCAGCACAGGTGAGTCCGGATTTGGTTTTTCGATAGATATAATCATATAATTGTTGTTTCTGCATATATCTGAGGCCTGAGGCCCTTTAAACTGCGTGGTTGTGTTATATTATCTGTGTGTATGTGTAAATTGTCCGCCGGACAGGGGAGGTGCTGTCCGATTTTATATTGGATCAGCGGCTCCTGGGTCTCGGGGCGTGACAATTTATTTTGGTATCAGAGCTCAGGTTGTCGGATACCTTGAGTGCTTTTGGATTTACGGTGTTTATCTGGTACCAATTTATTTTTGGTATTTTCGGTATCAAGCCCAGGATGCGGGATACCATCGATTCGTGGATTTCTCGGATTTTAAATCGGACACTGTACTGGTAGGTGTCGGAGCTCGGGTTTGATGTTATTCATCCGAGTACATTACGGATTTTTTAAAGCCGTGGTTGCGATGCGACGACAAGTTGGGACTTGGCAGCGACAGGACTTCTCCAGGCGGAAAAAGGTATATCTTTTTAGTACTATCCTAGCTTTAGTACTTAGTATTAGATTTTTGATTGGTTAGACTATCCCAGCTTGGTGGGATCATATATTCATACTGGATAGATATATGTAGACTTGGTTTAGTTGGATTGACATGTTGTCAATCTATCTTATTCGTGATTGTTCATATGAGCGATTAATGATATGTTACGGATGAGGTCTTGGAGCAGAGAATGTTAATTCTCTAGTAGCCCCGATCATTGAATCAGACAACTAAGGTCGAATATATCGACAACCTGTTGAAGGTTAAGGATTTTGGGTTTTTAGGACCTTACTATTTATAGTACGTGTTTTAGCTATTATTAGCTGAGCAAGAACTAGGGTTGTCTATCGTAGTTGGCTCGATCAGTGTAGGATCGATTTACTCTGGTTCAAAGGGTTTCAGACCTTTGGGTTGTTTGTGCCTGGTTAGATGACTTTGAAGGCACATTTAGGGTACATGATGTACATTGATGTAGAAGAGTAACATTAGCTACGTGCTATCATCGTTAGTGGATTGATACATCCTATTCCATGATAACTTTGACCATGAATCGCCTATATCTGGTTGATGATCTAAACGGTACAGTTTGATAGGTGACTTGAGCTGGTACGGGGAAGTGTGGAGCTATGTGCTGACACTTGTGGGTTACCACGTATACTTGATTTAGATAACTAAGGAGGTACCTTGGTACTTATGATTTGCGTTGGGGCGAATCACTTACGAGACTAGGCCACAATCGGGTGGAAGATACCGAGGATGACCTTTAGGGAACAAAGGACCGGAAGAAGACTGCACCGACATATTACTGTACCCGTTGCGGATCTAGAGAGCACGTAGTAGCAGACTGTCGCCTGGGGCAGGTCGTATGCTACTACTGCAGACTACCAGGACATTTGAGTAGGGACTGTGCCTTGAAGGCACAGAATGAGAGGACGGGAGCCACTAGCCAGACTGGACCTTCGGGACAGTCAGGAGCTCATAGAGGCGGACGGAGGACTCAGCCTTCATTCCGCCAGCCGTATGCTTCCCCACCAGCACCTGCATACTTTATGCCAGGACATGAGTAGGGTTGGTAGATTGGCTACCGCTAGATCACAACAGTTATCTGTATCCTTATCCTCAAGAGAGATCTTGAGTATTACACAGGAGGTCAGAGCATGCCCATTAGATTTTGGTAGTATTACCCTCACGGTTAATTTGTTGGTTCTGGAGATGGTGGACTTTGATATTATTATTGGTATGGACATCCTTACAGCGTATCATGCCACAGTCGATTGCCAGATGAGGGTGGTCACCTTCCGGCCTCCGGACCAACCCTCGTGGGATTTCACTGGCATCAGGGATGAGGGCTTATCGGTTATTTCTGCGCTTCAGGCACAGAGACTACTATCTCGCGGATGTCAGGGTTTCTTACTGTCAGTCATTAGCACCGACGACAGCAGTAGCCCTCCGCTCTCGGACGTCCCAGTGGTCCGAGAATATCAGGACGTATTTCCAGAGGAGCTACCAGGATTGCCTCCCAGGAGGCAAGTGGAGTTTACTATTGAGCTGATACCGGGGACTTCGCCGGCATCGAAAGCTCCATACCGCATGGCACCGAGAGAGTTGGACGAGCTGAAGGTCCAACTCCAGGAGTTATTGGACAGGGGATTCATCAGACCTAGCGTCTCACCATGGGGTTCCCCAGTTCTCTTCGTGAAGAAGAAAGATGGTTCTTTGAGGTTGTGCATCGACTACCGGCAGTTGAATGCAGTGACCATCAAGAATAAGTACCCCCTGCCACGGATTGAGGATTTGTTTGATCAGCTCAGGGGCACATCTGTGTATCCAGGATTGATCTGCGATCCGGATATCATCAGTTGAGGGTCAGAGAGTCAGACGTCCAGAAGACAGCGTTCCGCACCAGATATGGACACTATGAGTTTTTGGTAATGCCATTTGGGCTTACCAATGCTCCAGCGGTATTCATGGACTTGATGAACCGCGTATTTCTGCAGTATCTGGATCAGTTCGTCATAGTATTCATTGATGACATCTTAGTTTACTCACATTCTGAGGAGGAGCATGCACAGCATCTTCGCATCGTATTGGAGACTCTCAGACGAGAGCGTCTATATGCGAAGTTCAGCAAATGTGCCTTCTGGTTGTCATCAGTAGGTTTTCTGGGACACGTGGTATCTAGCAGAGGCATCTCAGTAGATCCCCAGAAAATCGAGGCTGTTACCAGCTGGGAGCAGCCGAAGTCAGTTACTGAGGTTCGTAGTTTCTTGGGTTTGGCCGGATATTACCGACGATTTGTAGAGGGATTTTCCACTATTGCTGTGCCACTGACACGCCTTACCAGGAAAGGCGTGAAGTTCACATGGACGGAGGCTTGTGAGACCAGCTTCCAGGAGCTGAAGCGGCGATTGGTGACGGCACCCGTCCTCGTTCTTCCATCAGGAGAGGACGGATTCGTGCTGTATACCGACGCATCTCATCAGGGGTTAGGCGCAGTTCTGATGCAGCACGGGCGGGTAGTGTCTTATGCTTCTCGACAGCTGAAGGAGCATGAGAAGAACTACCCAGTTCATGATTTAGAGTTTGCAGCTATTATCTTTGCGCTGAAGATCTGGAGGCACCACCTGTACGGTATTACCTTTGAGATCTTCACTGATCATAAGAGTCTCAAATATCTGTTTACGCAGAAGGAGCTCAACCTCCGACAGAGGAGGTGGATGGAGTTCCTTAAGGATTATGATTGCACCATTAGCTACCACCCGGGGAAAGCTAATGTCGTGGCGGACGCATTGAGCAGGAAGTCCAGAGGGACTTTGGCCTGCCTCCTGGCATCAGTTACCGAGCTAGTTCAGGGTTTCTCAGAGTTGGGCTTAGAGGAGCAGGGACGGACTGAGCAGGGTATTCTTGTGACTATGATTGCTCAGTCTTCCATCCGGACGAGGATTCGAGAGGCCCAGGCCACTGATCAGCACCTGCAGTCCCTTGGCAGCCAGATAGCTTCAGCACAGCAGTCTGAGTTCACCAGAGATGACGAGGGTACTCTCTACTTCCGAGGGAGACTTTGCGTACCCGAGTCACATCCGGTCCGAGAGGAGTTACTGCAGGAGGCTCATCGTTCCCGCTTTGCTATCCACCCGGGCGGGACCCGTATGTACCGAGACCTGAGGCGTTCCTACTGGTGGAACGGCATGAAGAAAGACATCGCGGATTTTGTAGCTAGATGTCTAGTTTGCCAGCAGGTTAAGGCTGAGCACCAGAGACCTGCTGGACTACTTCAGAGGATTCCCATTCCCGAGTGGAAGTGGGAACACATTACTATGGATTTCGTGATGGGATTACCGAGGACTCAGCGAGGACACGATGCGATTTCGGTGATCGTTGATCGATTAACCAAATCTGCACACTTTTGGCCATTCGGAGGACAGACTCCTTGGACAGACTAGCAGAGCTATATTGTAGAGAGATTGTTCGGCTGCATGGTGTTCCGATGAGTATTATATCAGACCGAGACCCTCGCTTCACATCACGTTTTTGGCAGAGTCTACAGCGGGCCATGGGTACCGAGTTGAGATTCAGTACCGCTTTCCATCCGCAGACTGACGGGCAGTCAGAGCGGACTATTCAGACTCTAGAGGACCTATTGAGAGCTTGTGTTGTGGATTTCGGAGGCAGCTGGGAGGATCATCTACACCTGGTTGAGTTTGCCTACAACAACAGCTATCATGCGGCTATACAGATGGCACCGTATGAGGCGTTGTATGGCAGGCCCTGTCGGACGCCCACCCTCTGGGAGGAGGTTGGAGAGTCCCAGTTGCTAGGACCTCAGAGAGCACAGTTTGAGGCGGAGTTGGTTCGTACTATTAGACGACGGATGTCCGAGGCACAGGATCGACAGAAGAGTTATGCGGATCGGAGACGGAGACCTCTGGAGTTCTCCATTGGCGACCATGTGTTCCTTCGTGTTTCACCCACGAAAGGGGTGAAGAGATTCGGTCTTCGAGGTAAGCTTGCTCCGCGATACATTGGCCCTTTCCAGATTTTGGAGAGGATTGGGGCAGTAGCTTACCGTCTGGCATTACCACCTGCCCTGTCTGGAGTGCACGACGTATTTCATGTATCGATGCTGAGACGGTATGTACCAGACCCTACGCATGTGCTGTCAGACATATCTGTTTCCCTTCAGCCGGATACGACGTATGAGGAGGTTCCGACCCGGATTTTGGGCTACAGAGAGCGCCAGTTGCGGAACAAGACCATCCGGTTGGTTAGAGTCGGATGGCAGCATCACTCAGATGAGGAGGCTACCTGGGAGCTTGAGGATGTCATCCGAGCTCGTTACCCTCACCTGTTCACTTGAGGTATGTGTGGTTAGTTACTGTTCAGTATTTATATCAGCATACTTCTTGATAGTGGTACTATAGTGAATAACGAAATTTGGGGACCAAATTTTTATTAGTGGGGGAGGATGTAAAATCCGACACTTTTGATTAGGTTCCGGAAATTTTCGGAGAATTACCAGATAGATTCCGGGGTTCCGAGTCCTTGGATATAAAATTAGGGACTAAAATGTAATTAAACTAAAAGTTTCAAGGGCTAATGTGTAAGGAATTAAAACCCTAGGGGTGGTTTTGTGAATAGGCAGAACTTGGTTGGACTAAACTGCAAAATGCCAAGCCCTAATATACTCCAAATTCCTCTCTTCGCTCACCCACAGCGGACGCAGCGCCTCCTTCTTTCAGCCCGTGCCCTAGCCGCATTCCACATCGCCCAAGTTCTCCCTCTCTGGTTTCGACCTCAGCCAAAGAAGACGGTGCTTCCTTTTTCTCCATTCCATTCATGCAATCGCAACCCTACCTTCCGCCTCCCATTCTCGCTGGCACCCAGAGGACCCAAGCTGGTATCTCCCCCAGGTGCTGATCGTCCATCACACGGCAGACCTCAACGGGTTTAGGGAAGAGCTAGGTCGGAGTGTGGATGGTTCTCTGCATTAGATCGCTGCGAGCTAAGGGGTGGGTTTAATCCTGGCTTTGTTCTCGTCTTCTCATTTCCTTGGAGAGTAGGGGAGGGGAATCGATCTTCCTGTGACAGAGATCACTTGATCGAAGCAGAGGGGAGGGATTGCCATCACAAGATCTCCAGGTAAGGGATGGATGGTTTGGGTTTATAGTTATAATTCGTTTGGTTGGAATTTCATATTCAAGATTCGATCCAAATTGATAGATTGTGACTTGGAGTTTGATTCCTCTGCTGGAAAATTTCAGCGTTTTGGTTCTGTGCTTGAAGTTGGCTGCAGTATACTTGGGATCAATCTTCCTTAGTTCTGTTGCCGTGAAAGCTTGGGAATTCGGGTAAGGAGATGTCTTTCTCTAATTGTTAGCTCTGTTCATTGGCCTGTGATGGAGTTAGCTGTAGTAATGATAATGTTTGGGATTGGTTTAATCGGTTTTGTTCTTTAATTGAGCTAATTGAATGATTGCAATAATGAAGATTAAATCCTTTGAATCCATCTCAGTCTGCAAACCTTGACTTAGGTTAGTTTAGGATTGAACCTAAGCTTGATTAAGGGACGTAATTAAGAAACTATCATCTATTCAGATGTAGTTAAGGAATAGGGAGCTAAGTTAATCCTAACCCGGTTTAGGGATTTAATAGCTAGTTACAATTCATTGTAATAGTTATTTACATGTGTCCTTTGATACAGGACACTGATTTGGATTATTGTTGCGGATTATTGGAGGGTGGTTCTGTCTCGATTGATACGGACTTCACTCTTGGAGGCGGGTACCCTTTGACTTATCTATTTTGATATTGTCATTTTGTTATGCATAGAATGTTATAGATAGCAGTAAGATCCTACGCTATCCCTGGTTATTATGTTTGATCTGGATATTGTGGTTTACCCCTGTTTATTAGGTCAGTTCTGGATACTTGTTGTTTATCCTTGAGTTATTATGCTGTTAGTTCCATACAAGTCTCTAGTATTGTCATCTCTACATGTATGCTTAGATATCGTAGGGTATCTCTTGCATTTGACCTTGAGGGATCTGTATTTCAGTTCAGTATACCTTGTAGGATACCTGTATTTCCCGTTATAGGATTTCAGACTGAGACTTAGCATACTGAGGACTTGGGAGGGAGGTATGTGTATCTATCATACACCATCCTTGCACTATTGCATGCCGGCGATCAGCGACTCCCTTGTGGTTGAGCCTAATCGTCTTCCGGTACATGACGGGCACACACGGCCACTCATGGGTTAGTGGATACCGTAGATGTGTGCATTTGCCCTGTATTGCTCCGTTCGGCCACTATTTGGAGGGTGAGCGCGGGCGTGGTAGCAGCCAGGGATCCCTTCTCGTACTGAGCCACGAGGAGATGAGAGCTTGACTCCCCCATTGCTTGGGGTCGGAGCGGAGTCTCCACCAGCATCCTGTCCACCCGGTCACTCAGGAGCAGTGATGGCAGGGTGTACAGTTGTCATAGCCCTACCCGTTCAGACGTCCCTATGACAGGTGTACGTTGATCTGTCTGGTGTCAGGGGTGACACATGTCATTGCACCATGTGCATATTTTGCATCGTGCATTGTTTGCTGCACTTATTTGCTGCACTTGTTTGACATCGCATATTCTGGAGACTTGTTATCTGAGCCTATATGCCTATTTGTCTTCTTTTGGTATTTCTTACCCTCTGTACAGGTTAGATGGATTCAGGTATGTACCTACCCAGTATTTTCAGTTCCAGTTTTTCCCTCGTGTTGATATGAGACTGTATTAGCTGAACTCTTATTGTTGGTATAACCTTCTATGCATATCTGTTGGGTATCCGCTGAGCTATGGACTCACCCCGTTGCCATATATATTTATTTCAGGTTGATGTCTGCGAGGAGATCCCGAGCCGCCAGTCCCCAGCTCCCGAGGAGCCCTTTTTGGTTTTCCTTGTTTTGTTATGGACCCTGTAGCATTCCTATGCTTCCGCTGTATGTTTTGAACATGTATGCACGTTCGGTTTGAAGGTATTGTACTTTTGAGTCATATGTTGGACTTCGTTCGGTTTTGGCTTTGTTCCTGCCCCCTGGCAGCTCAGGTGAGTTCGGATTTGGTTTTTCGATAGTTATAATCATATAACTGTTGTTTTTGCATATATCTGAGGCCTGAGGCCCTTTAAACTGCGTGGTTGTGCTATATATATATTGTATACAGGTTATATTATCTGTGTGTATGTGTAAATTGTCCGCCGGACAGGGGAGGTGCTGTCCGATTTTCTATTGGATCAGCGGCTCTTGGGTCTCGGGGCGTGACAATTTATTTTTCTAAGGCTCGTGACTTTGGGGCCGAGATTAGCCCTGTAACGAAGCTCCTCGCATTGTACCAGCTTGAGGCCGTGGAACTCCATCCCGGCCAAGATACCCCTAGCCCTCTGGTACCCTGCGTCCTGCTGGAAGTCACCGAGGCCCGGAATGGGCCGCAGGCTCTCACTCCAGTGTCTAGGGCTGAAGGGATGCTAAGGAAGTTGAATAAAGAAAAAATATTCCTTCCATCCCTTGTAGGAGGAAGGAAGACTCCCTAAAAACCTATGGCCAGTGCGGACGGTAAAACTAAAAGCCCCCTGGATGCTAAGGTAGGGACGAAGAAGAAATGGAAAAATGGGGGGGTCAAAGGGATATCAAAAAGTTTAAAAAGGACAAACGCCCCGCCCATCAGAGCAAAGGTGTTTGGAGCAAGTTGGTGTAGGGGGATGTCAAAGTAAGTAGCAATACTCATGAAGAAGGGAGGAATCGGGAAACAAAGCCCTAACTCTACCTGCCCTATGAAAAAAGTGAAGAACCCTAGGAGAGGTTCTACGGGTGATTGACCTAACACAGGGACTTCCACCTCCAAGTTCGCCAGGATACCATACTTCTCGCGGGCGGCTTGAAGTGTCTCTAACCTAACCCTAAAGGAGATGGTCTTATACCACTCTAGGTGATAAGTCTGTTCCCCTGAGTGATCTTTGCCCCCGCCTTGGGTCTTCTTCTTCTTCCCTACTGGACCCATGATGGTGAATAAAGAGAGAAGACGGCAGGAGAAGACTTACACTGGGAAGGGATGCAACGGTAAGATGATTAGAGAGCAAACAGGGACGTTGACAGCTGGTAAGGCAAGAAGGCGGAAGGGCGCTGTTGCATCTGTTTTATAAAGGGAAGCTGCCCTCGTGTGAGCAATGGGAGCGCGGCACGTCGACGATGCTGGTAACACATCTCGAGGTGCTACCCCTCTTTACGGTCGCGCTTCGTATGGCCCTGCGTCGCATAGCAGCGGGAGATCGCCGAGCAGAGAATGTCGGAGTACATGGCGAGGCTACATTTGATGGGCCACCTTGTCGCCATTAAGAAATCTCAGGCGCTTTTAATGGGCCATGGACAACTATCATTGCACTGCCTTGAAACTCACAGGGATTTTGACTAAGTCAAGAAATTACCTGGGGTCCAGGGACGAATGTTTCAATTTCTCAAACCCGACAAGCCGCCAATGAAGTAGTAATGGATATATGGACCCACCACAGCATAGCTTCTTCGTTACGTCACTAAATCTAATCAGTCAGCCACATTTCCTTCAATTAGACTTGAAGGGAGGGACTTGTGATGGGGTTGAGCATCCCATGGTTGACACGTGAACTAAAGAAACTATGTGTCAAGATCCACCGAGTCTAAGCGACTCTCTCAGACTCCAAGACCTCCTCAGAAAGGTAGACTCCCGAGACCACCTCGGGCAAGCCTACTCTTGAGACCTCGCGGAAGGATGGATCCCCGAGGTCACCCCGGGGAGATAGACGCCCGAGATCGCCTCGGGAGGACAAACCCCTGAGATCACTCGGGAAGACAGACGCCAGGGACCCTCCTGGGCCAAAGGACCCTGAGATCACCTCAGAGGAGCGGAGCCCGAGGATCATCCTATCTGATGGCCCAATCTCAAATAACCACCCCCTTTTTTGCAATCTGCTGATAATTATCACTGATAATTATTGGATAATCATGACCTATAATATGCGGTCATTAAGGTCTTAATTATCGCAACTACCGGGATTTAATTATGCAGGGGTCGTTACAAGGGTTATCCAGTAACCGACAATCGAGAGGACGTGGGGATACGTGTGACCGCCACCTCAGGTATATATGGTACTCCAACCCCCCAAGTACAAGGATTACACTTATCTTACTCATACTACTCCTTAGTTTTTTTCCTCTCATACACTCGAGTGTTGACATGAGCATCAGAGTGGACTCTGCCGGAAAATCTTTGGCGTGTTCCCATTAACATTCGTGTTAATCTCGCATGTGAGAGCTCCTTCCCTTTCGTCAACATCCTCGTGAGCTGGACTATGATGATTCGTCTGTGTTGATTTCTTCCGAAACAGACGTGTTATATATCTTTCTTTAATTTAGATCATTAATTTTAGGATCATATAACAGTTTTATCGAAAACTATTATAGGATTTGAACTATTTTAAATTCATACGCAAACACTTTTATATGTTCTTTAAACCCTCTAATGTTATGTCTTTTTTTCTAGATGATGTAATAATTTTGAATAAAATTATTATATGACTTTAAACTAATATAATATTATTGAAAAAGTTAAGACTCTATTTAATACGTTTATTTTTTTTTTATTTTTTGAAAAATATGATTTTTTAAAAAATATGATAATTTGTATTTTTCAACTTTATTTTCCGAAAAAAATATAATATTTTTTAAAATACTAAAAAACTACGTAAAGTCATTTCCCCCTTAAATTTATTGGTAAAAAATTTTCGCCCAAATTGAATTTAGCTGGTAAATATTTAGAGTTACCTACCAAAATAAATTTTAGTTGATAAATAATTATAATACAGGTTAAAATATATTTTGGCGGGTAATTTTAATTTTTTAACTATCAAAGTCAAATTTGATTGCTAATGTATAATTTTTTACTCGTTAAAGTTAGATTTGGTTGATAATAATATTTAATTTTTATAAATTCACAAGCAATGACGCTGGTATGTTTCCTAGATTTGGTTTATAATAATATTTAATTTTTATAAATTCACAACAAGGACACTTGTATGTTATCTTAGGCCCATTTGAGCCACTCTGCGTCTTTCTTTTTAAAATTTAAAATAGTTTAGATTCATACAGTGGCGTAGCCAGGAATTTTAATAAGAGGGAGCGAATTTAATAAATTAATAAATCAAACATCAAATTTGATTGTCAATAAAATTAATCATATTAATATAACAAATCAAACGTCAAATGAACGGAAAATTTTAATATATATGTAAACATTTGACATACTTGACTAGCAAATAAAATCATAAATATATATAAAATTAACACTCTAAATTTTTTAAATACTTAAATCAGTAAAAAAAATTTACCTTAATAAAAACATTTGTTGTGGAGCGCCGACGAAGCGATGATGATAGCCTTAGTAGCAAACGACAACAGCGCTAGCAACAATGTACAGTGTGCGGTGTGCCACGACAACGACGTGGATGAGTTGACAACGAAAACAATATGCGACGGAAGATTTTGAGGGTAAAATTAAGATTAAAAAAATAAAATGGAAATTAGGGGAGGAATAAGAATTTGAGATAAAGAAAAAAAAGAAAGGGAATTAGAAGAGGAAAAAAGAAAAAGGGAGAAGGAAAAAAAAAGTTCGATGGGAGAATGAGGGAAAAAATTTTAAGAAGGGGAAAAATATCGTCGACGACGACGGCATGAAAAAACAAGAGTGGGAGAACTGAGAAACGGTGTGAGAGAAAACAAAAAATCAGAGAAAAAAAGATTTTTATTGGTTTTTTTTTAAAAGTTCAGAAATTTTTAAATTTTATACTAACTCTTTTTTAATTTTTTTTCATAATATTAATTTTTTTTCTTCCAAAAATCAGGGGGGGCGGTCGCACCCCACGTCCCAATGTAGCTACGCCCCTGGATTCATATAGTATTTTTATAAAAATTATTATATAAGACCTAAACTACTATAATTGATGGATCCTTTACAGTGTCAAGATCTATTATTTTTGTGATTTCTGTAATGATTATTATGTAGGAAAGTGCTTTTGAATGAAAAATAATTTCAAAGTATATACATGAAAATAGAGAAGAAACAAAAATAAAAAAATTGACCATATAAATAGGTGGAAAAAATGAAAGAAGTTTACTAACAACAAGGAGATGAAGCGGCTTTGTTGAATTGCATATTTTGTTTTATTTGGGTGAATGAATAAGAATAGTCCTGCGTTAGAAAAAATTTATTTTCACTTCCTACGTATAAAGTTTCATGTGTTTCAATTATAGATTTACTGAATTATCCTCAATTTGTTTAGGTACAAAAAATCTGAAATAAAATATAATTCTTCATAAATTCAATATCATTTAATTAAAATCTAGTATATTTTCAATCAAATTGAAAACTGCCTAATCAATTCATCCTAAGTTAATCAATTGGTAAGAACTCTTAGTTAATTTGTTAAGCAGAAAATTAATTGAGCTCAATTTGACGGAAAATATACTAAATTCTAATTTAAATATACTGAATTTAAAAAGAATTATACTTATTACTGAATTCGAAAAAAAGGGTGATACTTAATTTGATAGAAAATATAATATATTTTAATTATATGATACTGAATTCAGGAGAAGTTATATCTCATTATGGACTTTTATACTCAAAAATAATGAGGGCAATTGGGTAAATCAATATATATTAGGGAGCTAAAGCAAATGAAACTTTGCATGCAAAGAGTGGAAATGAAATTTTTCTGACATAGGTACTGAGGATAAAGTTTAAGATTTAATTGGGGATTTAAAAGTAATTTACAAATATAACACTAGTTTATTTTAAGAAATAAGAGAAAATAAGTATTTTATTTTCTCTCTTAAAAATAAGATTAATATATAAAATTAAACTCTAAATTTGACTAGTCTAATTCTCTCAATCGCCAAAATGGATTGGACATCCGACTTTTTCTCTCCTCCCTTATACCTCAACAAACTAAAACCACTTTAAAAATTATAAGATCTAACAAAATATTCTATTTCTTTTCAATCTTTTTTGGCATTGAACTCTCCTACTCTGAAAGAGATTATATATATTGCTTCTTCCCTTTCGCAGAAAATCATGAATTGAATGGTTTCG
The DNA here is from genome assembly GCA_024364735.1 of Boesenbergia rotunda. Lineage (NCBI taxonomy): Eukaryota > Viridiplantae > Streptophyta > Magnoliopsida > Zingiberales > Zingiberaceae > Boesenbergia > Boesenbergia rotunda. Next base: position 298,193 of record JAGFNQ010004141.1, on the reverse strand, counting down.
CAAAAGGTACTAAATTTTTTATCATGTAGACTCAATCATTAAATAGATTCCATCTTTATTTAAAACAATTTCCATGGGGATTGAAAACATGAAGATCGAGAGAGTTTTTCTTTTGTTTTAGCCCTTTATTTTTACTTTGTTTCATCAAAAGCTTTCAAAGTTGTAAACTCAACAATATTGCCATTTTATCTCTATCAATAAATATTAGCAAAATGCCATATTATAATTTAATTATCATTCAATTTCATTTTCTTTCATTTACATCTTTTTAGTTTTAATTAGTTTTACTACATTAACGAAATGCCATTATAAAATATGTAAATATTTTTTTAAAATATTATAAATATTAAAACTCAAAGACATTTTTTATATACATTGACATGTCAAGAGGAATATAATTATAAATCAAAATTATTTTGTGTTTTTGTAATAATATATTTAATAAATTTCCTCTATTTTTTGAAATATTTTTTTCCATTTTATTTAGCAGTTAATTGCAATGGCTTCCTCGAGACCAAGCACTCACATGAAGGAGAAGACGACTTCAACTCGCGCCGGTCCCAATGACCCTCGCCGGCAGAGAACCACCAAAACGTCGGTCCCCAGTTCGCCGGATCGAGACACAGCGCCGCCACAGAACAGGCCTTTAAACCGTTCCACCAGCGACGGCTCCGACAAAATCGGCAAAAGCACACCCACGCAGCAAACATCCAGCGCCGGCGCTAAATCGCGGTTGACCGTGACGGCGAAAAAACCGGGTGAGAAGCCTCCGTCTCCTTCCCGTCAACCTTTAAAATCTTCTCCGGCCGCGAGCGCCGCCGTGAGAGAAAAGACAGCGAAGCCATCCGCCTCCGCCGCTTCTCGAGCCGCAACAAAGCCGGCGATTTCATCGGATAAAGCAACAAAGACTCTGAAAACCGGCGTTAAGGGACGGAATAGTCCGTCCAGAAGAGCCGTCGCATCCCGGATGCCAAAGGAGACGAGTTCGTCGGCCGACGATGCCGCTCGGATTACAACAAAAAACGTGAAACCGGTTGATACAGAAAATAAGAAACAAACCGAGGAGCAGGACTCTGTTTCTGTTGCTTCTGTGGAAATTCACGTTCCCGACGAGCACCAAGACGACGTCTGCGACGAAAACCCCATGGAAGTGGAAGAAGCCATCAAAGAGATCGACGATGACCACATCGACGAAAAAGATCAAGACTCAGAGTGTGAAGATCATCACGAGTCTCCTAAACAAGACTCTGATGGAAGCAGAGCGAGCGAGAGCGACAACGAGGAGCTCTCCGGCGAGCCACCTGCTGAAGCAGAGGAGAGTCATAAGTCTCCGATGGCAGAACCAAGCAAAGAATTCATCGTCCATGAGAAAATAGAAGACGGCGCAGAGGAAACTAGTGTGAATAAGTCTCCGGAAGCAGAACCAAGTACTGAGAAGATAGAAGTTGAAACAAAGAAGATTACTGTTCCGGCATCAGCTCCGGCGGCGCCGTTTAGCAAGCCGACAGCTGTGCAGGAGAAGAAGAAGGAGGCACCGGTGAGCAACGAGGTAATCGAGGAGACTAGGAGCAAGCTATTGGAGAAGAAGAAGAGCAAGGTGAGTGCTTTAGTCGGAGCGTTCGAGACGGTCATCTCGTTGCAGGATGACGAAAGTTAATCTGGTCAAAGCCAAAAGTCCACGTTATGGTCAAAGATCCGAGAAATTCAGCCGCCGGCCTCAATCCGATTTGGTTCGCTAAACCCTGATTTCAGCCACAGTCAGAATGGGGCTAAAACAAACTATTCTTTTTCCAGTAATACATTTTCTTTATTTTGAAATTGTTAAACAATTTTGACTATTCCAGTTCAATGCCACGAAGGTTTTTTTATATAATCTAATTTTTTGGTTATATATATATATATATATATATATATATACACACACACCAATCCATGTTTAGAACGAATGACCTGCTCTTCCGATGATAAAATTATGTCATTAATATATATATATATATATATTATTATGTCATTAATATAATATATATATAATCCATGTTAATTTAGAACAAATGACCTGCTTTCCCGATGATAAAATTATGTCATTAAACAAGGATTGATCCCTATGAAATTAATTCTCTTAAAGATTAAAAGTGTCTTTACCCTCGCGGCCGGTGAAAAATTTCCGTGTGACCGGGCCGATCGCCCGAGGTTGGTTGGAAAAACCTCATTACTCGTTAATCATTTTTTCTTAAAGATCAAGGGTCAATTTATTTGAGAGAGTGGAAAGCAATATTAAGTAAAAGTTTCATCATTTATTTTATTAAAATTTTAAGAGAGAAGAAAAATATAGTCTATCAGCTAATAATTTTGAACCAAAATCGATCATCTCAAAATGGGCGAAAAGAAACAAATGGAGAAAAAACAATGATGCATGCCCCGTTTTTCATTCATAAAATTATACCATATAAAAAAAATGATGCATGTTTTTTTTTGTTAACTCACAAAATTACACCATAAACCCAAAAAATAACGCATATACTATTTTTCACTTACAAAATTATCCATCTTCCTCAATCAAAGTAAACAAGCATATAAAGAAAGGATTTTGTTCCCTTTCCATTCCCTTCCCATGCCTCTAGATTTGTTTCATCCATCCATCTATCCATCATCCACTCCTTTAGATAAGCAGAGCATAAGAGCTAATTTATTTGAGAGAGCGGAAAGTAAAACTAAGAAAAAGTTTTTACCGTTTACTTCATTAAAATTTTAAGAGGGAAGAAAAATACAATCCATCAACGAATAGTTTTGGAACCAAAATTAATTATCTCAAAATCAGGCATTAAGCAGCCGATGGAGAAAAAAATGACACGTGTACCCATTTTCATTCACAAAATTACACTATATACAAAAAAATGATACATGTACCTTTTTAACTTACAAAATTACATCATATATCCAAAAAAATGATGCATATACCCTTTTTCACTTACTCAATTGCGTTGCATGTATCTACCTTCCTCAATCAAGGTAAACAAATATGCAGAGGAAGATATTTCTTTGCCTTTCTATTATCTTGTTATACCCCTAGCTAGATTTATTTCATACATTCATGTTCCACTCCTTTAGGTAAACAGAGTGTTATGCTCTCTTCAATCTCGCTATGTTACATGATTTATCTCTCTTAAATCTTGCTATGATGCCATCGACAAGAGTCATTGGCAATGGCAAAGCCCTGTCGGGTGATCTACCCGGGTCGTAGGCCATGAACATCAATGTCGGCGTCATCATCCCGAGTTAGCCTATTCTTTCCACCGATGTCGATGCTGTCATCCCAAACTAGCCTCCTCTTTTGATTTTCAATGACATCACCCTAGGTTAGCCTTCTCTTTTCGTCATGTTTTTTCCCTTCCTTCAATATAAATACTTTCTCATTCCCATTAGGCCCCCACACTATAGCATGAGTACTCCATGAGTACTCCTACACTTGGCTCCACCCTTAATTGCTAATTTATTATCATTTTCATGACGTGATAAGTGTTTAATTTTTGAATTTTACTTTGAAACTATTTATATCACACATTTGAAGAATAATGATAATCCACTCTTCTTCTAATGATTTTACTAAGTAATTTACTATTATTGATACAGTCTGACCCTGATTGTTATTTTGGTATTAACACCGATTTGAGTTTAGGATAATAAGATGAGTCTGGTTTAAGTCCTGGTCGGGGACTGGACACGACTCCCGGTGAGTGAAGTCGGGTTACGAAAACCCCGGTGAGTGAAGTCGGGTCCTGGTAAGTGAAACCAGGTGATTGAAATCCCGGTGAGTGAAACCGGGTCCTGATGAGTGAAGCCAGGTGATGGAAACCCTGGTGAGTGAAGCCAGGTGAAGGAAACATCGGTGAGTGAAGTCAGGTGACTGAAACCCTAGTGAGTGAAGCCAGGTCCTAGCGAGTGAAGGTAGGTTGAATGAAGTCCCGGTGAGTGAAGCTGGGCACGGAGTCTTGGTCCGGGGGACCAGAATGAGTCAGAGAAAGCTAGGAAGGTTGTTCTATGGACTTAGAGCTGATTTGGTCGGAGCTGGATCGGTCTGGAGACCGATCAGGGAGTTGGCACGAACTCCCTGTTGTGGATCGGCCTGGTGACCGACCCAGAGAGGTCTGACCGTTCTGGTGAACGATCAGAGAGAGAACAGAAAAGTTTCTGTTCGGTCCCTGATCGGTCTGGTGAACGATCAGGGAGAGAACAGAAGCTTCTGCTGGGTTTCTGATCGTTCTGGTGAACGATCAAAGAGAGATCAGTAGTCTCTGTGAGAAACCCTGATCAGTCTAACTGACCGATCAAATGCTACGACTTTCCTCATCCCGATCGATCAGGATGGCTCTGTTGGAGCAATCGGCCCTAGGATGGTCCGGAGTGACCATGGGTTTTGATGTTTGGGCAAAGGGTTTAAGTTAGGTTTACCCTGTGTATTTGATATGTTGAGTGTGCAGGATTGTACAGGTACACATATGGACTTGACTGGACGGCCTCAGTACGGTGAAGGATGGTATGGAGGTCAGCTGGAGGTTGGCGTGCGCATCTGAGGGACCGTGGAGTGCAGGTACGATAAGCTGATGGGCGCGGACTTCGAGGTGTACGTGAAGGGTGGCATGGAGGCAAGCTGGAGGCTTGCGTGCGCATCCGAGGGACGAAGGCCGAAGATGAAGAGGGCGCGAAGGCAACAGTCGAGGCTGCGGAGGAGGAGTCAGTCGAGTCGTGAGGGTACGAGTGCTGTGTGAATGTACTCGGGAAGTCCTAGGGGTCGAGTGCTGAGTGGAATGTACTCGGGGATGCAAAACCCTAGGCTGGTAGGCAGGGCAGTCGACTGGCCCGAAGGCAGTCGACTGGGACCATAACACACAGAGAATCGGGTTGACCCAAGGAGGGTCGACCAGTCGACTGGCAGTCGACTGGAATTGGTTCCAGTCGACTGTCTCCAGTCGACTGGTCCTGTACCAGTCGACTGGAGGTCGACCGTTGCGAAGGCGGCTGAGGCACTCATTGCATATTTTGTAGCCGTTGAAGCCTACCAGTCGACTGGTAAGTGGGCAGTCGACTGGTGGCGTGATTTCCAGCCCGAGTCTATTTAAAGGGGGACTCGATCGGGCTGGGGTTTCTTGACGAATCTTGCTTGGCTAAGGCAAGATAGTAGTCTACCTTGTTCTCTAAGTGTCCTTGGTGCTGTGGCGAGGTTTCTCCACCCACAAGGAGCGACGAGTTCTAGCCGGAGGTTATCCGGGGTTTGATCCGCTGAAGGATTGTTGGATTAGTCACCCGGCCGGGGTGGATACCAACTAAATCAGGTTGTTAGCATTGTTTTTGTTTGTTTTTGTATATTCCGCTGTGCTACTAACAACGCAGGAACAAAGGGGTTCGACAAATTGCTATTCACCCCCCTCTAGCAAGGCGTATCGATCCCAACAATTGGTATCAGAGCGAAGGACCGCTCTTGATCGGACTAACCGCCGAGGGAGCAACCGCTAGAGGAAATGAAAGGTGAAGGTCCACTTGGGGACAACATCTACACTCCGCCGGTCTACGACCATGAAGACTTCGGGCATTGGAAGTCAAGAATGGAGACATGGATGATGATGGAGTGGGAGTGCATGATGGTGCTTGAAGAACCATTTGAAATTCCAAGAGACAAGCATGGGAAGAAGCTCCGCCCAAGATATTGGACTCAAGAACAACAAGATCAATCCAAAGCCAATGAGAAGGTAATTAATATCTTGTTGAATCTTTTACCTAATCATATTTTGAGTTGTGTAGGAGAGTACAAAAATGCCCATGAATTGTGGAGAAAATTGAAAGAAATCCATGAGAAGCCTACACAACCTCAAGAGTCCACAAAAATGGGCTCAATAGCTCACGAGGAGGAAGAAGTGTCAACTTCTTCAAGTGAGGAGGAGGAGCTAAGTGAAAGATCATCAACCTCCTCAAGAGAAGAAGAAGAGGCACCAATTTCAAGAATTGAGGGGGAGGAGAGACCCTCATCAATTCCGGATCAAGAGGAAGCTTCCACATCTTCCAAGGTTGAAGAAGTAGTCAACCTAGCCTCAACCTCCACCAAAGCAAGAACCAAGGACCACATCACGTGCTTTGGGTGCAATGAAAAGGGGCACTACAAAGACAAGTGCCCAAAAGGTAAAAGGAAGGTAAAATCTAAACCCATTTCAATTTCGGTTAAATCTAAGGTGGGTTGTAGGAATGAAGAGGCTCAAGCTAAGAAAAAGAGGATTAGATGCTTTACGTGTGGTGAGCTAGGGCACTACCACACCAAGTGTCCAAGGAAGAAGGAGCTAAAGAAGATGGAGCACCTTAAGAGATGGGAGAAAGAAGAGAGAAAAAAGCAAAACTCACATCAAGGGAGAACTTCAAGGGTAAGGGAGGTAATTCCTATCCCTAGGGTAAAATGCAACTCAATTTCAAGTTCTTCCTTACATTTTAGAAATAATGAAAATGGCCCATCCATGCATGCTAGAATCAATGAGAAATGTTTAATGGTGCATAATTTTGGATTTAAGTATAATGATAGGAATAGGGATAACAAGGTAGATCATAATTCTAGAAAGAGCATGCATCATGATAGACCTACGACTTATGCACCTAAGGATCAAGGTATTAACCCCAAGAAGGGGAGACACATGCCTAGAAAGAATGGTAGGTCTAGAAATGTCCAAGGTGGACATGTGGACACTAAGGTCAAGAAATTAGAAAGGAAAAATCAAATCTTGAGGGCAAGGCTTGATACATTAGAAAAGACCCTAGAAAGATTCAAGGTTGGATCTAAGGGCCTAGACCTAGTGTTGAGTAGCCTAAAACCTAACTATGATAGATCGGGATTGGGGTACCGATCTAAGACCTCCAAGGGCAATGGAAAGAAGTATGTTGGGAAAACATACAATCTTAGTAAGGAGGGAAGGTCCAAGGATGGCAAGGGAATGCCATCCAAGGGTAGAAAGGGTGACTTAACTAAGGACAAGGTGTCCAAGGTTAAAAAGGCCAATTTTGTAGGCCAAGAGTCATCGGTGGTACACCGGTGTGGCCTAGTATGGATCGAGTCACCTAGGGAGGTGGCTAAGGCTAAGAGCTCAAGGGGGAGCTCTAGGAGCCTTTGGGGTCCATGGTAAATGGATCTCAAAAGTTTCTCCCTTAGGAAATTAGGTGAAATGTGCCAAAAATGGTTGGGAGACTTGGGTAAGTCCTAATCTTAGATTTTGGCACATCAAAAGGAGAATTTAGGGAGAAAAGGTGAAAAAGGAGCTATATTTCACAAAATTGAGGTTTAATGGTGGAATACCATGTATTTCAGTGGTAGAAAAGAATTATGATCAAGGAGAAGTGAATGCATTGAAGAGAAGTAAGAATTAGAACTTCTAGGATGAGTTTATTTGATACACTTTGGAAAAAGTAGAGTTTTGTGCCAATCTTGGGATCCGGAGTACATTTATTTGGAAACGTATTTTTCCCAAGTAGATGTTGGCTTCACAAATATCCTCGCAAAATTTTAAGATTTTTCGAATTTTGTGGAATTTCTACGACATTTCTGAAATTCACCAAAGAGGGCTGAAATTCAGCCACCAGTCGACTGGCTCAGATACCAGTCGACTGATGGCAGGCGACTGGGGGTCGACTGGGAGGTCGACCGGGATCTCTGTTCGATTTGAGAGTCGACTGCCATATGGGCAGTCGACTGGTCTGTGAGAAATTGCAAAAGGGGCAGTTTGGTCAATAAGAAATTGCAAATTTGGTTATGGGATGTGGTTTAGGATTAAAATTCTTGGTTATGACTTCATAATTCTTGAATAAAGTGTTATCCCATGATTTGATAAGAATTTATTGGATTTTATGGAAATGAAGAAGGATTGATAAGGTTCCCTAGGTATCTAAGATTTAGAGGTTAAACAGGGAACATTGAGGACAATTTCATGTGTCGAATTATGATGGGTAGATTTGACAAACACATGGAATTAGAAACAAATTTGAAAGTTGATACTTAATGCAAAATCCTTAAGAAACTTAGATGTGTACCAAAAGACAAGCACACTTGATATTTCCATGATATTATATTTTTCTAGGATAGGGTATATCCTAGCAAGTGTGCTTGCAAACTTTAAAGTTTTTTTGATGTTGTTGAGTTCTTATTGACACTAGGGATAAGGGTGCTTGGGGAGCAAGTCTTTAATGGTGTTCAAAGGGAAAAGAACTTGGGTGTTAGGTTGGGAAGAACCTAACTTAATGTTAGGAGGTTAAGTTGGGTAGAACTTAACCCGTTGAAAATGAAAATTGGGAGAAGACATGGGTTAAGGGGGAGGTTGTCTCCTATTTGCCTTAATTTTCATAAGAAAATTTTTGAGTTTTGTGTCAAACTTGGGAATGGTGATAGATACATGAGTAGATGTATTTTTCCCAAGTAGGTATAGGTTCCACAAAGTTGTCCACGAAGTTTGGAAATTTTTGGAAATTTGTGGAATTTCTGGCGCGTTTCTGAAATTCGGCCAGAAAACTGATATTCAGAGTATCAGTCGACTGCCACTGTTGGCAGTCGACTGCCAGAGGCTGATTTGGGTATCAGCAGCTGGTTTGAGGTCCAAATGACAAGGAACAAGTGTATGGGGGTCTAGTACACTGTGTTTAGGGTCATTGGGAATTTAAAGAACAAATAATTGGATAATTATTGGGTTCTTTTTGATGTATAGCAAAGGGGGAGAAATATTGTGTTTAAGTGGGAAACCAATACCTTTGCTAGAAAGAAACCCTAAGTTTAGGGGGAGTTGAGATTAATGGGGAGCATGGTTGCTCCCTTCTTGGCGTAAGGGGAACCTTGGAGAGGTTCTTAAAAAGCCTTTGTAAGTCCAGTGTAAGGGGGAGCTTGGGAGAAGCTTTAAAAAGCCCGGTTTGTGTGAAAAAGTCCTAACTTGGAGGGTTAGGTGTTGGATGCCTTGGGATAGGATCCATTTTTGCATTGAATATGCATTTATTTTAGCATAGTATTTGCTATTACTATTATCTTGCTTTCCCTAACTTAAACGAATTGCCAAACATCAAAAAGGGGGAGATTGTTGGAGCAATCGGCCCTAGGATGGTCCGGAGTGACCATGGGTTTTGATGTTTGGGCAAAGGGTTTAAGTTAGGTTTACCCTGTGTATTTGATATGTTGAGTGTGCAGGATTGTACAGGTACACATATGGACTTGACTGGACGGCCTCAGTACGGTGAAGGATGGCATGGAGGTCAGCTGGAGGTTGGCGTGCGCATCTGAGGGACCGTGGAGTGCAGGTACGATGAGCTGATGGGCGCGGACTTCGAGGCGTACGTGAAGGGTGGCATGGAGGCAAGCTGGAGGCTTGCGTGTGCATCCGAGAGACGAAGGCCGAAGATGAAGAGGGCGCGAAGGCAACAGTCGAGGCTGCGGAGGAGGAGTCAGTCGAGTCGTGAGGGTACGAGTGCTGTGTGAATGTACTCGGGAAGTCCTAGGGGTCGAGTGCTGAGTGGAATGTACTCGGGGATGCAAAACCCTAGGCTGGTAGGCAGGGCAGTCGACTGGCCCGAAGGCAGTCGACTGGGACCACAACACACAGAGAATCGGGTCGACCCAAGGAGGGTCAACCAGTCGACTGGCAGTCGACTGGAATTGGTTCCAGTCGACTGTCTCCAGTCGACTGGTCCTGTACCAGTCGACTGGAGGTCGACCGTTGCGAAGGCGGCTGAGGCACTCATTGCATATTTTGTAGCCGTTGAAGCCTACCAGTCGACTGGTAAGTGGGCAGTCGACTGGTGGCGTGATTTCCAGCCCGAGTCTATTTAAAGGGGGACTCGATCGGGCTGGGGTTTCTTGACGAATCTTGCTTGGCTAAGGCAAGATAGTAGTCTACCTTGTTCTCTAAGTGTCCTTGGTGCTGTGGCGAGGTTTCTCCACCCACAAGGAGCGACGAGTTCTAGCTGGAGGTTATCCGAGGTTTGATCCGCCGAAGGATTGTTGGATTAGTCACCCGGCCGGGGTGGATACCAACTAAATCAGGTTGTTAGCGTTGTTTTTGTTTGTTTTTGTATATTCCGCTGTGCTACTAACAACGCAGGAACAAAGGGGTTCGACAAATTGCTATTCACCCCCCTCTAGCAAGGCGTATCGATCCCAACAGGCTCCTGATCGGTCAGGGAGTGACCTGATCGGTCAAGACTGATCAGGGCACAACCTGATCGGTCGGGTGACCGATCAGGGGCTTTGGCTTGCGGAAGCTGGAGAAAACTTCAGCAAAGGGATGGATCGGTCAGGTGACCGATCCATGATCCCTGATCGGTCTGGTGACCGATCAGGGAGTCACTGGATCGATCAGGATGCGACCTGATCGATCAGGGTCCTCTCTGATCGGTCTGTGGACCGATCAACAGCTGATAACTTTAATTCAAATCCGTTGTCAGACTTCTGATCGCGTTCTGATTTTGCTCTGATTTTCTCTGCTATTATTGATTCACGTTTGATTTCATTTGCTAAGCGTCTGCTAAGTGTGCAGGTAATGCAGGGATGATTCAAACATTGGAGGAGGGTCAACTGGGGTCTTTCGCTACGTCAGTTTTGGTTGTTTTCCTTTCGTAGGATACAACGTCTTCTGGCGCGAGATGGCAACGGCTGGGAAGCTGACAAACTGACCCAGGGCTCGAATGGAGAGGGTTCAGGGAGTCCAGAAGAGGACAGTGGTAGTTGGGGCTGTTGTAGATGAGCAGCTGGTGAGCTGTAGAGGCGCGCCTGGTGACTGGCGATGAGCAGGTTTAAGAGTTGGCTGGCGAAAAAGAGAAGGGATCCCTCTTGCGAACAACTCTGATCACTTGTGCATCACTTGAGCCACCTTCTGTTTTTCTGAGAAACGCTAACACTCAGATACACTGCATCTTGAGAGCTTTGAGCCAGTGGAGAAGTTTGCGATCAGCAGGCAGACACCGCGAGAAGGAAGAGCTGAGTGAAGGCTCTTGCCAGGATCTTGCTGTGTTGTGAGTTGTGCTTTGTAAACTGTCTCCTTTGTGCTCTGTAAGCTTTCTTTATCTCTGTGCTGTATTTCCATCAATCTCTTGAGACATTTGTGTGGAGAGGTTTCTCCACCGAGAAGGAGGCATTTGATATCCGAATTTTTCGGGACTTGATCTGCCTACGATCAAGGGATCACCCACCTTACATGCACACCAAGGAGTAGGGGCAAGTTATCCCCGAACCTTGTACATCCTCGTGTTAGAGTTTGTGATTTGCGTTTTAGTTTTTTGTTAGTTTTTGCTTTGTATTGTTTCCGCTGCTACTGCTAACTCTAAGTGCAGAAAATCTCAAAAAGACCAAAAGTTTATGTCTGGCTACATTCACCCCCCCCCCTCTCTAGTCATCCAGATCCAACAATTATATCATCAACAAAATCTCCCCATAATGTACATGACAATCAAGCATTCCTAAAAAATTTATATGATCAAACAACTTTTAGGGAGAAAAAGTTGTTAGTATTAGCTATTAGTATTTACCGTATGTAATAATAGAAATTTGGAAACCAAATTTTTGTTAGTAGGGGAGAATGTTAAATACGATAAATTAAAATTTTGATCCCAAAAAATTTCAGAGTTTTGTATAGGTTTACTGGATTTTGGAATAGGACTGGAGGAAAAACCTAAAGGGCAAGGGCTAAACCGCAACAGAGCCTAAACACAGGGGGCTTAATTGTTAAAACCCCTAATTAGAGGGTTTAGGATTTAATTAACTAAGAATGAAGGGGCTAAGTGTAAATTTTCATGGCTTAAAGCTCCACCTCCTCGTTGCCTTCGCTGGTAGCCACCCCTTGTTCCCGATCCCACCTCGTTTCAGCTAGTTTCTTCCCCTTGAAGTGATCTTCTTCCTCACCCAGCGCATCACAACTACAGTCGATGAAGCTTCAAGTCTCGAATACACTCGAGGTAAGCTAGGGTTTCTTTCTGTGTTTTGTCGCGGATCTTCTTGAAATACTCTGATCTGTTGATTTCCCTCATATTTGTGCCAAAACTAGGTCATTGCTCTCCGATCTAGTGTTGCTGGGGTCAAGCAAGGACTCACCTAGCCACGGGAGGAGGAGCTAGGGCTGGATGTTTTTTTCGTAACCTCTAGACTCATCGAATCTAAGCGAGGGTTTAGGTGGGCAATCATCTAAGGTAAGGCTTTGGATTTGTTGTATGCATGTTGCTGATTTGGGTCGGTAATTGGCTAGCTTAGATCTATGAAGATTTATTGAGTTCTAGAATTCAATTAGAGATTTAAATTTGTGTTGAAACTATATTTTTGGAAATCAAATGTTGTGTTGTGATTAGATTAGTAGATATTGAATGTTTGGGATTAGTTTGATTTGTTTCGTGCTTTGATTGGGCTATCATGAGTCCTTGAGAGCGTAGTTCTGTTTTGGTATTCCTTGGTTGTGATTTCAAGATTTCAATGACTATTATTGTAAGTTAGTTTCTATTCGGTGGAGTTTTAGCTAATTAGATGTGGTAATCTTGATTGTCCTTATAGTATGATACTAGGATGAGTTAGAATTCTGTGTGAGGATTGGAGTTCAAATTGTGTTTGATCAGTAGGTGTTTCCTTGCTACCATGAGTTACTACGGTTTAGGATGCTAGAATAGTGTAGATCAATAAGGGTTAACTTTGTCTCTATTTTGATCGTGAGCTTCCCTAGTATTGTATGGTATTGGAATCTTGGAGATGTACCCATTATCGTGACATTTTGGGAGCCAAGTGTTGCTAGTTGTCCTTGATGCTTGCCGATCATACCTCAGATCTTATAGTTATTAGATTCATGGATTAGGTTTTTGCGAGAGGGGATCTTTTAGGTTATGTTTGGGATTAAACCTAAAATTTAACCTAATCTTAATTATATGAAGTAATTAAGAACTCATCATTTAATTTGAGCGTAATTAAATGAACGGAATAACTTGGATTAACCCTAGTACGGTTCAGCAGCTGGTTTAGATAGTTGCTATTTTTTTAAATAGCTAAACTTATGTTTTTTTTTATACGACACTGATTCATTGTGGATTATATGGATGGGGCATTCTCTACATATACAGACTTCTCCATTCAAGGTGGGTACTTCTTGTTTATTTTCTGTAGTACCACTTTATCTTATGGATGACTTGCTTATGATTTGCAGTAGGTTTATTACCTTATATCTGCTACCGTTGTTATCCTTCTTGATACTTATTGTTTGATCATTGAGATGATCAAATTCTTGTCTATACAGTCTCGTTGTTTGACGTTCTTAGTTTGTAGAGTACTTATGTGTGCATGTGTCCATAGCTATAGTGGTATGTCACTTTATATCTGCATTGATCAGCGTTCTGAAAATCGGACCGGACCGGTCGGTCTGACCGGTTGAACCGGGAATCGACCAGATTTTCGATTTGAGTTGACTCTGAAAACCGGCTACTCAAGAACCGGATACGAACCGTTCTGAACCGGCCGGGAATCGGTGAACCGGACAAATCGAAAAAATCGGTCAAACCAGCTTGGTTTATTTTATTTTTTATTTTTTGATTTTCCCCCCTTTTACAGTTTTGCTTTCTTACTGAAAAATGAAAATTGAAAAATAAAATGTCAAAAACCTAGTTTGCTTTTACCTAAAGTCTCAAACGAACAAACATGTTGTTTGCTTACAAGAGAGTCACTGTCACTAGCCTCTCGCTGCTTCGCCCTACCTCTACCAACCTCGCCGTGCCGCCCTGCCTCCGCTAGCCTCGCCTCACCGCCGCTAGCCTCGCCCCGTCTCCAGCCTTGTTTCGTCGTCGTACTGGCATATGAAGGCAACAATATATGACATATTTCGAAGTGCAATTTTGCATGTGCTTTACTAGTGTCCCCTGTTTAAGTGTTTATAGGTGAACAAATGCTTCGTGATATAGTTTTAACTTCTAATAAGATTCTTCAATTCGTATCCAGATTTCTTGAATCCAATGGTTTTAAACTTGAATTTTTTTTTGAAACTATTTTTTTTCAAGAATACCGTACTGAGTTACTGACAAAAACATATCATATGCTCGACTTAGTTGATCTAATCTTGAAGAAAGTAGTTGGATAAGTTATTAGTTTCATATATTTATATAAATACATACTTTATTATATACCGGTTGGACCCCCGATTAAACTGGTTGGACCCCCGGTTAAACTGGTTGAACCTCTGAACCCTTGCTCCGACCGGTTCGATGTCCGGTCCGGTTCTCAGAACTTGGCATTGATTGATTGCATGGTATACCTGCATGTGTACCTAGCTATATAATCATTAGGTCATGATACATGTGTTCGACCTGTGCATGTTAGGTTGAATTATGGATGATGATCGAGTGGATGTTGCATGTGTTAGAGTCATGCACCATCCCTGTATTATTTCATGCTGACGATTATCGACATCTCTTATGGTCTGAGCCCATCGTCGGTCATATTCTGGATCTGTACACACGACCACTCATGGGTTAGTGGATACCAATGGGTGTGTGTAGCTGCTCTGTGCTGCTCCGCTCGGACACTCATGGGTAGTGATTTGAAGCGTAGTAGTAGACAGGAATCCCTCCTCCTAGTGAAACAAGGAGATGAGAGAGCTATCTCCTCCTTTTTAACTTGGGGTCGAAGGGTTCACTCCACCAGCATCCTAACTACTCGTTCAATTAGGACCAATGATGGCAGAGTGCGTACAATTGTCACAACCTTACCCACTCTTCTGTTCACTTATGACCTATGATGGTGGCTTGAGTGACGTTAGGGGTGACACATGTCATTGCATCATGTGCATATAATGCATTGTGTATTTGTTTATGCTAGTTGCATTTGATTATTGCATATGTTTGACATGTACATACAGGAGGCAGTTACACATTGGATTGTATTTTATACTTGATGTTATATAGGGGTTAATTGCACTACCCCGCAGGATAGATGGGCTCTGGTATGTATAAACATTCAGCATTTTATGTTATGCATATTCTTATTTCCTTACGAGACTATATCCTGTTGTTTTCTTATAGCTTGTATAGCTGTTTATTTGCCATGCATATCTATCTCTGTTCTAGAAGTGAACGACGGGGATGACGAATCACCAAATCGCAGGTCACAATGACGATGACGGGGAGAAGATGTCGGCGCCTGCGAAATTAACACAATCATAAAGGGGATGCACCGGAAGAAGTTCCAATTGAGTCATCTCCGACGCTCAAGTCAAAACTCCTTCTTTTAGGGAGGAAAACAAGGATCCAAAGTATTCGAGTTCTCAAAACTTCCCCCACTTATCTAGGTGTCGAAGCATCTTATATACCTTACGCCTTCCCCCACGTATCTCCACCTCCTCCTCCACGTTTTCTGGTCATCGGTTATTTGATAGCTAGTCTCCTCTCCATGATCACTGGTAGCGGCCACCATGACTATTAAGGTCATTATTACCATGCGTTATAAGCAATAATTATCTACTGAATTTCCTGTTCTAGAAGGAGGGGAGGGTACTTGAAGCTTTGCTCTCCTATCCCTACGCTGCTTTGAGCTCTACTATCCAGAGTTAGTCTCGGAGTCTTATCTCCCGAACTGACCACGGGGGCCTTCCTCCATTCTTCTGAGATAGTCTCGAAAGCTCAATCCCTCGGTCTGACCTTGGGGGCCTTCCTCCATCCTACCGAGATAGTCTCGGGAGCTCGAGCCCCCAGTCTGACCTCGGATCACTAGCTTGGTGGGCTCTACCACACAGTTTTCCCGTGCAACGTGTCCTCCCTGATTACTCATCCCTATCACAAGTCCCCCTCCCCTTCAAGTCTAATCGAAGGAAGTCGGGCTGACTGATTAGGCTGGTGGCACGATGAGAGGAAGCGTAGTATCTGCGAGGCTCATATTACCATTCCTTCTTCTTTAATGACTTGTCGGGTCCTAGGAATCGAAACATTTGTCTCTTGGCCCAAGGCGGTCATTCGAGTTAATCCAATAGTCTTTACGAGTTCTAAGGCCCTATAGTGATGGCTGTCCATCACCCATTAAGGGTGCATGGGGTATATTAATGGAGAGAGAGTTTTCCTGCGAATGGATTACTACAATGTGACAGAGTTCTTTCTACGTGATTTCCCTTCGATACGCTTAGTTAGGTCATCCCAACCAACGCTATAATGAATTGCGACGCCTCGAGATTTGCAGTTCTTACCATCCATGAGTCGTGCATTTATTCCTTCGCACAATAGTTGTTCCTTCTCTATAAAAAGAGGAGGCGAAAGCGGCCTTCCATCTTCTTGCACCGCCAACTAACAGAACTTGCACTTCCTGTCTTTGCCTGCTAAAGTTTCTCTTGCTACAACTTCTCCTTCTCGTGTAAGTCTTATCCGTCTCTATCTTCTTCTTTTCTCCAATATCATGGGCAAGGAAGGAAAGGGAAAGAAAGGTCAGGATAAGAAGGAGAAACCTGAGGGGAGGGACGAATCGTATAACAATAAAAGCTGTTGCAAATCCATGCCATTAATAAGTTTTTTTTATAGTTAGGCTCAAAACCTAAAACATACTTTTATTGAGGCTCCCTAGCTTCTTTTGTTAGATATATCCTCGTTACAAAAGTGGTGAAACCCACACTAAGTAAGACTTTACTTCAGAGGGTTGACTGACCAAAAACTCTTTAGTTTATAACCCAAAAAATTTGCTAGAAAAACATATTAGAAACTTCTTGAAAATATTAATTGCGTTATATTATCGGTAAATTGCCATTAAATCTTCAATAGCCCTTTGAACTTTACAATCACTCCCCACACAAGTTTTTTTTTATTTTTACTCCCTGATAGATTTGAGTATAAAAGGGGGAAAATTGAGTATACATCAGTGAAAACTGAGTATAAAAGGGTGAAACATGAGTATAAAAGAGTGAAAATTAAGTACAGAGTTATTGATGTGGTGGATGCAAACTGTCATACTCAGTTTTCTAACTTTTATACTCAATTTTCTTCAAATAATACTCACCAAACATCACATCAGGGACTACATGCAAAGAAATGTTTGTGTAGGGATTGCATGCAAAGTTGACTTGGTAAGTGGGGAGTTTAGAAAATTTACCCTTATATTATATTGTTAATCGATTTATGGTGATTCCATACTCTGCCCATTATGCATTTGTCCTGTGTATTCTTCAACGCGATAAAGAGATATACAAAAAGTTCCATAATACAAAGCTTTCATTAACTTACAAGCATATTCTAATTTTAATTGGGAATGTGATATTAATGAACTTTGTTCCTCTTTTTTTGTTTTTTTGGCTCGAAACGTATCATTTTTTCTAGAAACACATACTATAGGCTTCTTTCTTAGAAGTTTAAGTTGTTTTATACATATTGTTGGTCAATTTATAATGGTTCTATCTACTATGCATTAATATTTTTTTTATATTTATATGTATATAGATAGATGATAATTAAATGCATTGGCATTTTAGAAATTTTTAGTATTACCCATTTCATTTACCCAATTTTCATAATTTCAAAAACATGTATGACATGCCCATTATACTTTTTCCTTTCAAATTTTTACTCTACCTATTCAAAATTTTATTATTATCAATTTATGTTATCAAATTCATATATGAGGGCATGGATATATTAAGAAGATTTGTAAAAATATATTCGGCAATTTACCAAAGGGTATATCCAACTATTCGTAATTACCGAAAGGAGTACTATGATTTCTATTATACCAAAGGGCGCATCTCATATAGTGAAGTTACTTTTATACCCCTCCCGCCAAAGAATAGCTTTATCAAACATATTTTCGAGACACCGGACCACTTTATCAATAAAATATTAATTTGTGGTTCGGATGGGTAGCAGTCGAATTTTTCTCCATTCTCTGTCAACGCAACAACGTAAATGGAAGGTTTGAAGGTGGAGGACATTGTGCGTGCCCTAACTGTGATATAGTCGCGAGCTAATCCCCCGAAACCCTGTGGACAACCAAAACCTAGGCAATTCTCGAAAGCGTTTCTGTGTGATCCTGAGGCGGGTTTTAGTGTTAACGTTGAAGTCCAGAGTGATCGACATTATCCACCAAGAGGTTAGGGTTTCTGCACGGTTGATTTATTTGATAATGTCAGGAAAAAGGGTTGGTTCAGCGTCTTCTTCCTTGGCATTATCCACCAAGGTATGTTAGCGACATGACCTTAGGAGAAGACTCGACTTATGCATAGTCGAATAGAATTTAGACACTTATTTGATGTTATTAGTTTTGATATAATTTTATTTAACTATATCGGTTTTGTTAACTTTCTTATTTGACAGCATTGTCTAATGGTCATTTTTTTTACTTTGATTTTTTTTTTGACTTGTTGAAACCAGCATAGTTTGTCAACATGTTTAAAATTATTTTGCTAAATAAATTTGTACTATATATAAACTGTAGGATTCAGATGACATTGGACAAAAATTACGTTGGTGCAGTGTTTTAGGCCACTTTAAACAATTTTTTGAAGAATTTGAAATTTTAAATGATCGACACATTGCGAAGATCAAAGGGTCGCCTTTCTGTTTTTTCCTGGACATACAAGAATTGCAGCATATCCGTGGAATTTTGGTTAATATATTTGAAAGTTGGGATTCAACCTCGCAAGGTTTTAAATTCTCAGGTAATAGTTTTAGTTATGAATTCTAGACAATATCTATAGTATCTATAGCAAGATAAGACAGTAATATAGATGGCCTGAAATGATTAGTTTTTGATAAAGTTTAATCATTTCATTTTAGGGCTACTGAGGGCCTGAAGTGAAATTGACTTGAGGCCCTCGGTAGGCCTGAAATAAAATCATTTCAGGCCTACCGAGGGCCTGAAGTTAATTTAGTTCAGGCCCTCAGTAGGCCTGAAATGAATACATTTCAGGCCCTCGTCGGGCCTGAAATGAATTCATTTCAGGCCCACGTTGGGCCTGAATTGAAATCATTTCAGGCCCAACGTGGAATAATTTCAAGCATATATTCTTGATGATAACTAAATATTGTAATTGTTTCAGGTGTACCGGTTGCGTTCTCCAGACGAGATGTTGCTTTGATACTGGGTATAGTGGACCATGGTGTTTCGGTCCCTATTAATTCAACTAAAGCATCGGGTGACCTCTATCATACTTACTTCTCAAAAGAAAAACAACCTACAAGAACAAGACTTGAGGAGTTACTTAAACATTTTTCTAAAAGTGTTGAATCAGAGGATGATGTGTTATTAGTGTGTAAATTTTATATTTTGTATATATTTGTTTGTGTTTTATTTTCGTCTAGTACATATAAGGTTCCTCTAGGTCTTGTAGATATAGTAGATGATTATGACAATCTAGGTAGATTCAACTGGGTAGAAGCTATCCATCAATTTTTGTCTCCACAATTACCTAAGATTGGGGACTTATTTACATCAACTCAGGGAAACCAGAGCACCACCAACCTCCCTTACCTAAAGGGATTTGCAGGGCTTTTGGCAGTGAGTAGAATTATCTTGTTAAATTTTATAATATTTTGATGTCATTAATGTATTTGGCTGGAAAACTTTGTGTAGGCATGATTTTTGGAGCATGTACCAATTCAAAAACCATTCAATGTTGAAGGGCCCCGAATAAATAAGTGGAGGAATATTCCTTCGCATATTAGTAGGGTGAGGGGCCTTGTCGACCGACTCTCGTCCGAAGAGGTAATTATTCTTAAATGTGATCTATCTGAGTTAGATATAGAGGTAGTAACATTTGTGTACTTCGTAATTGACAGGTTATTGTTGAATTAATTCCTACCCTACATGAGAACACATTGTTTGAGAACCTTGATATTGGTGATGACATACCACGGCCAATGGAGACATCAGAATGAGATGTTAGGATATGTGGTGAATGCATTCTTAAGGACAACCGAATCAAGGAGCTAACAGAGGAGAATATATGTTTGAATGAAAGGGTTAAGGAATTACTTTCAATTATTGAAAAAAAAGGCATGGAGGGTCAAGAAAGCTATCCTGTAGTCGATCCTCTTTCTGATCCAGTATCTTGTACACCTAGGAGAGGACGTGACCGAACTCGGTATGATTACAGGGATACTCCAATTGACAGTCCAGTATGGCACCAGCTTTTACCTAAGGGGAAGCGGGACAGGAAACAAATATCAAATGTCATGGACAAGGGAAAAAAGAAACTTAGTGAGGAGGATATGGATGAAGCAAGAGGAAACATTAATGTAATGGAAGTCATGTCTGAAGAAGACATAGAGGAGGAAACAAGAAGAACCTCCGAACTATACAAAATGAGGCAACAAGGCATTGATGTAAGTGTGTTAATTTCATTTAAAATACATCAATTGTATTGAATTTGGTCAATAATTAGTTTGGTCTAAATAAATTTTATTGATGTAGTTTGTGAAAAAACATTTTATGAATACAAAGAAGAAAAATCAAGATAAAGAAGTGACCTACCTGATAAATAGATTGGAGAATCTAAAGTAAGTTACAAAATATTATAGTTTAGTTTAGTTAATATATGTTCTTATATAATATATAATCTTATCAATTTACATGGCAGGTTGGCAAATGAATTTATCTGGGAGGATGCACCCTTTGCTTTGAATTTGCATTCATTCTTACAAATCCTCAATGGAGAGGTTTTTATAAAAGGCGAGGTCATTGATGCCTTTTGTAAAATTTTATTTAGGGGAGCATCCGCATGTGGTAGGCCATACAACAAGTCAATATATTGTTCAACCTTCTTCACAGTAAGTGATGTATATTAATTAAACATATATATTGTAGAAGACCTAATATTATGATATGGGTATTATTAATTTTGTGAATGCATATTTGTAGGCATCAATCAGATCGTCAAGAAAGATTTCCCTGCAACAAGTGATGAAGACTGATATCCTTGAACAAGGGTTTAGATTTATTTTAATCCCTTTGTGCAGTGATAATACACACTTTCACTTGTTGGCGGTGGATACAGAATCCATGACTTTCAATCATTTTAATTCTCTTGCTAGTGGCCGTAAATATAAGCATGAATTTGACACAGCGGTGGGCTACCTTCCTTTATTCTTATATATGGTCATCATTTTGTCTAAAATGTCATTGATGGTGATTAATAAATTCATGATATGTTTGACAGGTAAAAGAACTTAAACAATATACTCGCGAGGAACTTACGGCTATTCATCCGTATCTACAACGTCATCATCCCTTGGACAAATGGCCCTCCGTCAGACAAAAATGTCCCCAACAAGAACATAGGTAACTAAATGAGGAAGAACTTTCTTATTTTTAAAAATAAGAAAGTATTTTATAAACCCACTTATTGAAATCTAAAAAAGTGTTTGTTAATTTCAGCGTGGACTGTGCCTTCTTTGTCATGCAATATGTTCGATGTCTCCTATACGATGAGAAGATGGATTTCAAACAAGGAGACATGAGTAGAATCAGATTTGAGCTGACAGTTAATATTCTGAGGGACATGTTTTGTAAAACTTGAGATAATCTGAAAGCTGTATTGGTGATGTAAAAATCCATTGATGTCGATTGACATCCATTTGTATGGAAAAATCTCATTATGTGGATGTTGTTATGATTATGTAGATGTTGTTATTCTATATTATATATTGTCAAGAAAAACAAAACAATTAGGTGATGTTTATTCAAATCCAGTTGCTGCACTGTTGTGTGCCAAGTGATACGGTCAGATATAATAACTGATAATGCACTGTTGTGTGCCAGTTGCTGCACTGTTGTGTGCCAAATGATCTATTCTGTCACATCTTGTAGGTAAATATAGAATATTATTCTAAAAATCATTATATAATCTAATCAACAATATATATTATATAAATCAGATATGGGAGGTCCATCAGTGCGTTTTGCTCAAGACCCACTGATGGAACTAAACTACACCTATAGTTTTGGAGAAAATTATAATTTGAGGTTTAGGACACCTAAAATACTTTCTCCAACCTCATCCCTAACTGTTGATAATGTTTTTTCAGAAATCCAGATATGGGAGGTCCATCAGTGGGTTTTGCTCAAAACCCACTGATGGAACTAAACTACACCTATAGGTTTGGAAAAAATTATAATTTGAGGTTTAGGACACCTAAAATACTTTCTCCAACCTCATCCCTAACTGTTGATAATGTTTTTTCAGAAATCCAGATATGGGAGGTCCATGAGTGGGTTTTGCTCAAAACCCACTGATGGAACTAAACTACACCTATAGGTTTGGAAAAAATTATAATTTGATGTTTCCGACACCTAAAATACTTTCTCCAACCTCATCAATGGGTCCATCAGTGAAATTTAGGTGTTACAAACCTCAAATTATAATTTCAGGCCCACGTTGGGCCTGAAATAACTTTATTTCAGGCCCAAGGTGGGCCTGAAATAAAGGTATTTCAGGCCCTTAGTGGGCCTGAAATACATTTATTTCAGGCCCACGTTGGGCCTGAAAGAAGACAATTCAGGCCCACCGTGGGCCTGAATTAAAAATTTATTTGAGGACCACCCTTAACCATATAATATTTTGACATGATCCCCCAAGTTCGATTACATATTTTATCCCTAAACCCTAAAATACTTTCTCCAACCTCAACCCTAACTACTGATAATGGTTTTGTAGAAATCCAGATATGGGAGGTCCATCAGTGGATTTTCAGCAAAACCCACTGATGGAAATAAACTAGACCTATAGCCTTGAACAAAATTATAATTTGAGGTTTAGGACACCTAAAATACTTTCTCCAACCTCATCCCTAACTACTGATAATGGATTTTCAGAAATCCAGATATGGGAGGTCCATCAGTGGGTTTTGCTCAAAACCCACTGATGGAACTAAACTAGACCTATAGCTTTGGAAAAAATTATAATTTGAGGTTTCTGAGACCTAAAATAGTTTCTAGCACGTCAACCCTAACTACTGATAATGGTTTTTCAGAAATCCAGATATGGGAGGTCCATCAGTGGGTTTTGAGCAAAACCCATTGATGGAACTAAACTACACCTATAGCTTTGGAAAAAATATAAATTTGAGGTTATGTACACCTAAAATACTTTCTCCAACCTCATCCCTAACTATTGATAATGGTTTTTCAGAAATCCAGATATGGGAGGTCCATCAGTGGGTTTTGAGCATAACCCACTGATGGAACTAAACTACACCTATAGCTTTGGAAAAAATATAAATTTGAGGTTATGGACACCTAAAATACTTTCTCCAACCTCATCCCTAACTGTTGATAATGGTTTTTCAGAAATCCAGATATGGGAGGTCCATCAGTGGGTTTTGAGCAAAACCCACTGATGGAACTAAACTACACCTATAGCTTTGGAAAAAATATAAATTTGAGGTTATGGACACCTAAAATACTTTCTCCAACCTCATCCCTAACTATTGATAATGGATTTTCAGAAATCCAGATATGGGAGGTCCATCAGTGGGTTTTGAGCAAAACCCACTGATGGAACTAAACTACACCTATAGCTTTGGAAAAAATATAAATTTGAGGTTATGGACACCTAAAATACTTTCTCCAACCTCATCCCTAACTATTGATAATGGATTTTCAGAAATCCAGATATGGGAGGTCCATCAGTGGGTTTTGAGCAAAACCCACTGATGGAACTAAACTACACCTATAGCTTTGGAAAAATTATAAATTTGAGGTTATGGACACCTAAAATACTTTCTCCAACCTCATCCCTAACTGTTGATAATGGTTTTTCAGAAATCCAGATATGGGAGGTCCATCAGTGGGTTTTGAGCAAAACCCACTGATGGAACTAAACTACACCTATAGCTTTGGAAAAATTATAAATTTTAGGTTATGGACACCTAATATACTTTCTCCAACCTCCTCCCTAACTGTTGATAATGGTTTTTCAGAAATCCAGATATGGGAGGTCCATCAGTGGGTTTTGATCAAAACCCACTGATGGAACTAAACTACACCTATAGCTTTGGAAAAATATAAATTTGAGGTTATGGACACCTAAAATACTTTCTCCAACCTCATCCCTAACTGTTGATAATGGTTTTTCAGAAATCCAGATATGGGAGGTCCATCAGTGGGTTTTGAGCAAAACCCACTGATGGAACTAAACTACACCTATAGCTTTGGAAAAATTATAAATTTTAGGTTATGGACACCTAATATACTTTCTCCAACCTCCTCCCTAACTGTTGATAATGGTTTTTCAGAAATCCAGATATAGGAGGTCCATCAGTGGGTTTTGAGCAAAACCCACTGATGGAACTAAACTACACCTATAGCTTTGGAAAAAATATAAATTTTAGGTTATGGACACCTAAAATACTTTCTCCAACCTCATCCCTAACTGTTGATAATAGTTTTTCAGAAATCTAGATATGGGAGGTCCATCAGTGGGTTTTGAGCAAAACCCACTGATGGACCTCCCATATATGGATTTCTGAAAAACCATTATCAGTAGTTAGGGAAGAGGTTGGAGAAAGTATTTTAGGTGTCCTAAACGTCAAATTATAAATTTGTCCAAATCTATAGGTGTACTTTAGTTCCATCAGTGGGTTTTGAGCAAAACCCACTGATGGACCTCCCATATATGGATTTCTGAAAAACCATTATCAGTAGTTAGGGTTGAGGTTGGAGAAAGTATTTTAGGTGTCCTAAACCTCAAATTATAATTTTGTCCAAAGCTATAGGTGTAGTTTAGTTCCATCAGTGGGTTTTGAGCAAAACCCACTGATGGACCTCCCATATATGGATTTCTGAAAAACCATTATCAGTAGTTAGGGTTGAGGTTGGAGAATGTAGATTAGGTGTCCGAAACCTCAAATTATAATTTTGTTCAAAGTTATAGGTCTAGTTTAGTTCCATCAGTGGGTTTTGCTGACCTCCCATATCTGGATTTCTACAAAACCATTATCAGTAGTTAGGGGTGAGGTTTGGAGAGAGTATTTTAGGGTTTAGGGATAAAATATGTAATCCAACTTGGGGGATGAAGTCAAAATATTATATGGTTAAGGGTGGTCCTCAAATAATATTTAATTCAGGCCCACGGTGGGCCTGAAATGTTTTTATTTCAGGTCCACCGTGGGCCTGAAATAAATGTATTTCAGGCCCACTATGGGCCTGAAATATCTTTATTTCAGGCCCACCTTGGGCCTGAAATAAAGATATTTCAACCCGACGAGGGCCTGAAATAAAGATATTTCAGGCCCTCAGTAAATTTGTGAAAATCATCCGAGGGCCTGAAATATTTGATAAAAAACAAATTCCTCTAATCCCTCTAATTTTCAGGTTGATTTGTGGAAAATCAGATAAATATTTGATAATTAAAAATTTCCTTTTAATTTTGATATGTGTTATATATTTGAAATACAAAAAATATACCTAAGTTATATGTAAAATAACTGTAAAAAAAAGTTACCGTTTAGGGCCTGAAATCTTCTATTATCAGGCCCAGCAGTTAGTGAGCTTTATAGGGTCCTTGGGTCCCTAGTGGTAAGCAATCGTCTCGTAGATCGTGATTTGTTGCCTATAGCTTTGAAGTTAGCGTGCTTACCTCCATTGGAGTTGTGGTGGCCGACATCCTCTTCATCGGACTAGTCGAAAGGTACGTAACAAAAATTTTTGTTTTTTTCATTTCAGTGTAGTTTTTGCTTCTGACCTAGGGTTACCGATTGTTGCCACTCAATGACCGAATATGAGGATACCCTTGACGAACGAAATCTAAGTGTCATTTTTCCATCAGTTTCGAATAATTTTTGTTTGATGGTTCCTAAGTTCGGGATGGCTCCGAAAAGATCATCTTCAAAGCAAGCTGCTGCTAAAAATTCAAAGAAACATCAAGGTCCTGGGAGAAGTCATGGGAAAAAACAACAACCACAACGAAAAATCAAATTGCCAAGCGAGTATATGAGTTTTGCCAACAGAGGTCGAACTAAACGAATGAACTGGAAAAGTAGCCTTTGCCATTTCAAAAATTTTATAGATTCTGTTCCACCCACACCAGCACAAGAACAATTGCTTCGACAAACACCCTTTTCATGGGTCCTCGACCTCCCCACTAGTTCTTGTGTAAGACCTCAGGTTCAAAATATGTTTGATAATTGGGATGAAGAAGAAAAGAGCTTTGTGTTCCATGGGAAAAAACTCAATTTCACAAAGGTTGACCTATCACTTATTCTAGGGCTACCTGACAATGGAGAGGTAATCCAACTTGATTTCAATGAGGCCTCTAGCCCACTGTACAAGGAATATTTTGAAGATTCCAGTTGTTCTGCAAAGCATTTGGAGAAACTGATAACGAAGTCTACATCCAATGACAAGCTGTACTGTCAAATGTATATACTGTATTTTTTTCCACAGTTCTTTTTTGTGGTACAAGCAGCACACTTCCCATTCCAGCAATGTCACTCATTGATTGCGTTGATGATTTTGACAATCTACCAAACTATAATTGGTGCAATGCTCTGTACAATTTCATGGCTCCTCAGTTGGAAGCCATTGGAAAGGAGGTCACATTGAGGCGTACAACACATGTAGGTGATACAAGCCAACCGGCCAAGGCTCCCTTGCTCAAGGGATTTCCAAATATTTTGGCTGTAAGTTAGAGTGCATCTGCCTGTTAATATATGATATGATGGATACTAATTACTGAATATAATCATGTTGCAGGTTTGGGTTACTGAACATATTAGTATTGCTGCTCCTCATCATCCTCATAGATTGCCAAGAATTCTTCGGTGGAATTGGCCTAAGGCTCATGTAGAGAGTATCAAAAGGATGATCGACCGTGTGCCAACAAATTTAATTCTGGTTGATTTAATCCCATTTGATATAGAACTGGATTTAGTACCTCACTACTCTCCTCCAACTGAAGCACTTGAGGTACACAGTGAGGTATTAAAGCAGGCAGCCGAAGGAAGCCAGGCTGCAGAAGATAGACTACAGGCCTTAGAGAAGGAAAGCTGCAATGAATGTATAGAAAAGCAAGAACATATTGATACCTTACAGCAACAATTAAATGTAGCTCTTAAAAGTTTGGAGGATGTGAAAATTGAGTTGGCAACAGCCGTCAGGGACAAGGATCAAATAAATGCTCAGAGCCATTGACTACTTGCTGAAAAGGATTCCCTGGTCAAAGAAAAAGATGAAATAATTGCTCAGAAGGAGACAATAATTGCTGATAAGGATTCCCAGCTTAAGGAGAAAGATGATCAGTTCAAAAGAATGATAGTTGATCAAGATAGAATCAAAGATAAGCCTGACGAGACAATCCGACAACTGAGTATACAATTAGAAAGCAAAGGCTCAGATGACCCTCAACCACTTCCAAAAAAAATAAAATTAACTCAGGTAAGACCACCCAACGAGGACAAAGGCAAAGAAAAAGAAATTGTTCAGGATGAGGATGAGGGAGAGGATGAAGCTGAAGATGAGGAGGCTCCTGCCCAATCAATGTCACAATCTACATCGCAAACAACACAATCTGCAACCTCTACTCAAACAAATTTATCTGATCAACAAGTTGCTAAAGGGAAAGAACTCCAAAAGGTCAAAAGCAACATCTTGAAGAAAGCCAAGGCATTTTTTAAGAAGAATAAAGATGCGGAGATTGCAGAAACATTATTAAAGCTTAGTAAATTAAAGTGAGTTAGTTGCTATTGCGGTTGCATCTATTTGTAAAACAATGATGGTTATTCTCATTCATTAATAAAATTTATTCATTCACTTTTAAATAAGGTGCTTACAGTATGTTGATGTAGGTATCAATTGCAACCAGTATGGTCCAATGAGACCTTTACATTAGATATGCAATCATTTTTGACAATATTTGATTGGAATGACTACACCTCCGGGGATTGCATAAATACTTACTGGACTATTATTGTAAATGAAGTCAAATCCTGTAACTCACCTTACCACCCCTCCATATTCTGTGGGGTGGGTTTTGAGGTAAGTAAATTAGCAACTTGGTTTATGTTTATTTTCTAGGATTGAGTCAACTAACACTTCGTTTTTAATAAACATAGGAATTGTTTGAGGTGATACATGCTGCAGCATTTGAACAAACAATTGCTACTGATACAAATAAGCCAATTAGATATATCTTCTGTCCTCTAAATAATGCAGATGATCACTGGCATCTATTGATTATTGACCTGGAGGAAAGTAGTTTCCTTCATTATAATTCTCTCGGCGCCACAGAAGGGTACACAGCCAAATATGAAAAAACTGTAAGTTTTCTATTTGATATATAAACGTTTACAAAAACTATGTGATGAGCTAGAAATTTGACTAATGTAATTTCTATGTAGGTGGCGTTTTTCAAAAATTTGAACTGGTCATATTATTTGAATTGGAATAAAGGTTTGCCAGAAATATCGGGGAAAGAGTTTAATCAAATTGTAGTACAAGGACCCACCCAAAGCAGATCGTAAGCTAATGTTTTTTGTTTTTTGGTTTAACACTACCTAATCTTTCATGCTTGAATTTATATGCTAACAACACTGACTCATAATGCTTGTTTCAGGTTGGATTGTGCTTTCTTCATCATGCAATTTGCTGAAAGTTTGGTCTTTCAACGAACTACCAATTTTAGCCAAAAACAAATGAAACCTTATCGTTTTCAGGTGGGATAGAAAATAATGAGAGACAAGTTCTGGAAACAAACTCTGTAATTTTTTGTTTTGTTGCTACAATTCATATATGTAAGTGTAATGACAAACATTGTATATTTGTAGTTATAATGTATGTAATTGATATTGAAATCAATGGAGCATTTCTTTCGATCCATGGTTTTTTTGTAATCTCTAATCTTTAAACTGTAATTGTTGTCAATTACATCAATAATTTTTTAGGGAAGTATTTTTATTTCAGGCCCACGGTGGGCCTGAAATGACATTATTTCAGGCCCAGAGGGGGCCTGAAATGATTTATTTCAGGCCCACACTGGGACTGAAATGCTAGTATTTCAGGCCCAAGAAGGGCTGAAATGACATTATTTCAGGCCCAGCTTGGGCCTGAAATGAGTTATTTCAGGCCCACACTGGGCCTGAAATGCTATCATTTCAGGCCCAAGCTGGGCCTGAAACATATTGTTTCAGGCCCACGCCTCTGGTTGCAAAAAAATTATTTACAGTATGATTAAATTTTTATACGCCAATCTTTTAAATAAATGAACATGTTGTGACCACATTTTTAAAAGATAAACAAGAAGGAGAGTACCTAAATACACATTGCACACCACAATTGAATTCCATTCACATCAAAACCTCATATTATCAGAATTTGGCACATCAGGAGGTTTGTATGATGGACCTAGCATATTTGGATTTTTCAAACCTCATTATCAGTAGTCAGACTTTACCTAATTATTGGTATTTTAGCTAGGATATGCTATTTTTCGTCTCCAAACAAAGTCCTAATTATTATCTAAAACTGTGTTGATACAGTATCAGTTGGCACACAATAATGATTCAACAAAGCAAAAATCAGAGGGTGTTAAACAACAGATATTCAGAAAACACAGGACTTCAGGACTTCAAGTTCCTGAAATAACATTATTTTGGGTTTACAAATGATACGACTTCAATTCTGATATATTCTGCTTATAACACAAGGTAAAATGTATCATAATATTGAAATACTTCTATAAGTCACAACATTAACAACTAGTTCGATGTGAAGATGGATTTCAAACAAGGAGACATGAGTAGAATCAGATTTGAGCTGACAGTTAATATTCTGAGGGACATGTTTTGTAAAACTTGAGATAATCTGAAAGCTGTATTGGTGATGTAAAAATCCATTGCTGTCGATTGACATCCATTTGTATGGAAAAATCTCATTATGTGGATGTTGTTATGATTATGTAGATGTTGTTATTCTATATTATATATTGTCAACAAAAACAAAACAATTGGGTGATGTTTATTCAAATCCAGTTGCTGCACTGTTGTGTGCCAAGTGATACGGTCAGATATAATAACTGACAATGCACTGTTGTGTGCCAGTTGCTGCCCTGTTGTGTGTCAAATGATCTATTCTGTCACATCTTGTAGGTAAATATAGAATATTCTGTCACATCTTTAATTTATATGCTAACAACACTGACTCATAATGCTTGTTTCAGGTTGGATTGTGTTTTCTTCATCATGTTGTTTGCTGAAAGTATGGTCTTTCAACGATCTACCAAAAATAGCCAAAAACAAATGAACCCTTATCGTTTTCAGGTGGGATACAAAATAATGAGAGACAAGTTCTGTCCTCTAAATCTGTAATTTTTTTTTGTTGCTACAATCCATATATGTAAGTGTAATTACAAACATTGTATATTTGTAGTTATAATGTATGTAATTGATATTGAAATCAATGGAGCATTTCTTTCGATCCATGATTTTTTTGTAATCTCTAATCTTTAAACTGTAATTGTTGTCAATTACATCAGTAATTTTTTAGGGAACTATTTTGATTTCAGGCCCACGGTGGGCCTGAAATGACATTATTTCAGGCCCAGAGGGGGCCTGAAATGATTTATTTCAGGCCCACACTGGGCCTGAAATGCTAGTATTTCAGGCCCAAGAAGGGCCTGAAATGATATTATTTCAGGTCCTATCTGGGACAGAAATGACATTATTTCAGGCCCAGCTTGGGCCTGAAATGAGTTATTTCAGGCCCACACTGGGCCTGAAATGCTATCATTTCAGGCCCAAGCTGGGCCTGAAACATATTGTTTCAGGCCCACGCCTCTGGTTGCAAAAAAATTATTTACAGTATGATTAAATTTTTATACGCCAATCTTTTAAATAAATGAACATGTTGTGACCACATTTTTAAAAGATAAACAAGAAGGAGAGTACCTAAATACACATTGCACACCACAATTGAATTCCATTCACATCAAAACCTTATATTATCAGAATTTGGCACATCAGGAGGTTTATATGATGGACCTAGCATATTTGGATTTTTCAAACCTCATTATCAGTAGTCAGACTTTACCTAATTATTGGTATTTTAGCTAGGATATGTTATTTTTCGTCTCCAAACAAAGTCCTAATTATTATCTAAAACTGTGTTGATACAGTATCAGTTGGCACGCAACAATGATTCAACAAAGCAAAAATCAGAGAGTGTTAAACAACAGATATTCAGAAAACACAAGACTTCAGGACTTCAAGTTCCTGAAATAACATTATTTTGGGTTTACAAATGATACGACTTCAATTCTGATATATTCTGCTTATAACACAAGGTAAAATGTATCATAATATTGAAATACTTCTATAAGTCACAACATTAACAACTAGTTTTTTTAAAGAATACTATACATTCAGTTATCCTCCTTACAAAATAAACACTTCCATCAGAAAATTTCTGCAATACATAAACCAATTAACT
Organism: Boesenbergia rotunda; assembly: GCA_024364735.1. Classification (NCBI taxonomy): domain Eukaryota; kingdom Viridiplantae; phylum Streptophyta; class Magnoliopsida; order Zingiberales; family Zingiberaceae; genus Boesenbergia; species Boesenbergia rotunda. The sequence continues at coordinate 266,782 of JAGFNQ010004141.1, read as the reverse complement.
CAAGACCTTGGGGCTGGCGGCATTCTACATGTCCTTTTATTATGGCCAAGTTGTTTGCACCGGCTGCATTTAAGTTTCACCTTGCCATTGTGTCTTGACTCAATCCGTGCCTTCTTTCGTCTACCAGGCTGCACAAGGCTACGGGGACATCGAACTGTAATGTTGTTTACTCCACTAGGCCAAAACTGCATGCTTCTACAAGGGTAAATACGATCCATGTAAACCCACTTCCAAGTTTCAGAATAAAAATAATGCTCACAATATCAGAGTGTATCTATATTCCTGTGAATTATTACAGCTATAGCATGTGAGCAAGGGAGTCCTGAAATTTGAAACTCCCCACAATGACAAAACTTTTTTTCCAAATCAACAATGTATGAAGTGCCCCATGTTTCTACCTCCATTTCTGATTGAGAGTAAGGGTGAACCTTATAAGCTCTAGCTTTCTCTCTCCTTGATTCCATTTCTTTTGTAGCATGAGGTGTCAAAGCAACATGCCATTTGGAAACTTCCTCTCTACGGTTATAGAACCATTGAGCTACCTTTCTTCTTGTATTATCAATTAACCTATTTATGGGAAGCTCACGTGTAGACTTAAACAAAGCATTCAAGCTCTCCACACAATTCGTGGTAAGCATTATGTACCTTCTCCCAGTAAAGTGTGCATTTGCCCACCTTTTAGGGTTAATGTTCTGAAGCCACTTATGAGCATCTGGATGTTTTTCAAGCATTGTCTGCATTATCATATCATATTGGAGTGTTGTGTTGGCTCGTGCTGCTGCCCAAAACAAACCTACACCAGCTCTACTTCCAGTATCAGTTACCATATTACAAGACATGTGGTAGCAACAAAAAGCATAATGCGTGTTTGTGAATACTTTTCTGACTGCTGATATAATGCCCCGATGTCTATCTGATACTATGGTGAGTGAGTGATCATCAACAGAAAAGAACCTCTTTGTATGCTCCAAAAACCACTCCCAAGCAGACCCACATTCTACTTCAGCTATTGCAAAGGCAACTGGGAGAACATTGTCATTACCATCAATCGCCGTTGCAATCAACAATACTCCTGGATACTTTCCTCTTAGGTGTGTCGCATCAATTCCGATAAGTCTACGCAAATAAGACCTGAACACCCTTCGGCAAACACCAAAAGCCCAAAAACACCTCTGGAACTGATTGTCACCATTCGTGCATAGTGCCACATAAGTTTCAGGATCTCTAGCTCTTAACTCACGCAAATATTGTGGGAGATCTCTGTATGCCTCATCATAATCTCCAACAACTTTTTTCAATGCTTTCTCCCTAGCTATGTATGCTTTTCTGAATGATATCGTCACTCCAAATCTAGCTTTAATATCTGAAATAATCATACTTGGTTTGTATTGTTCATTATGAAGAAATTGCTCTTCAACAAAAGAAGCAACAAATGATGAAGAGCATGCATGATGATCAGCACTTTCCCTAACACTTCGACATTGGTGTTCCTTTATATATTTTGTAACAGTGAACTCTATTTCCCCCCTTCCTACTACTCACCATGTACATGGTTGGTTAAAACACACTGCTTTAACTCTGTTTTTCCGGGTGTCAACTGGGTTATATCTCATATGCTTAACCATCGCATGTTTAACAAGTGCATTCTTGAATTCTTCTCTAGATGGAAATATCTGCCCCACAAAAAATTCATGCTCATCTCTTGCCTATGTAGAGATAATCACTAGTTCACAATTGCACAAGGACTTTAGATTCTTGTTCAAGAATCAATTTTAGTCACAAGGACCTGTCCAAGTTAGACAAAATCCATCAAAGATCGTTTGGAAATTTCAGAAATTCTGAAACTGAACATTTCAGGTCGTATCAGGAGTCCTGATCGGTCACCCGACCGATCAGGCATAGGACTGATCGGTCCCTAGACCGATCGGTACCGTGATCTCCCGTAATCTGACTAAGTGTAGTGAGCTAGCCTGGATCGGTCTCCGGACCGATCTGGCACCCTATGGGGATCGGTCCACAGACCGATCAGGGAGCTCAGCGGTTTCTCTTCGGACCCTACTGATCAAATCTTGATGGTCACCCGACCGATCAGGAGCGCGTCTGATCGGTCATCCGACCAACCGCATTAAATTTTGGTTGGTGGACCGATCCACCGACCGATTAATTCTCAAAACCTTCTTTTTCCCGAACCCTAGCACCGAAACAACCTTGTGTGAGCGAGCTAGAGAGTTCTTGTGTCTTCCTTCTTCACTCGCGTGCGAGCGAAGGCTTCAGACGTTTTCTCCGAACTCCTTCACGCGCGTGCGTGCTCGAAGTGTTCTTCTCTGTCGCGAGTCTTGCAATCTCTTCAAACAAACTTCAATGGCGCCTAAGTAAGATTTGATTTCAGTTTTCCTTTCACAACAGCTCTTAGAATATATGTTTGTGAAGCTAACCATGTTTTTGTTTTTGTTCTTGCTGTGATGTCTTGATCCTTTTTGTTTTTGTCGTGACCCTCTTCCTCATTTCTTGACCAAAACGTTTTATATCTATCTTTTGATTGGGTCTCATCTTATGATCAATTCTTGTGTTTCAACCTATGTGTCATGATCAATTCAAACCTCCTTAGAAAGTCATCTAAGGGAAAGGAGGTTATAGAGGTTAGTTCAAGAGGGAAGACTTCCTCATCATCTACATCTCCTCTAAGGCCTCCATCTCCCCCGCATCCTAGATTTCCAAACATTCTCTATGCCCTAGACTTTCATTGGCACAACTTCGAACTAATGCCATGTCGATCAGTGGACCAGACTTTGGTTTATGAACATTGCCCTACGGTGAGAAGGATCATTGAGTACTATGGGCTTCAAAACATCCTTTTCTTAGAAAGGCCGATCAATGTTGACTTGGTCTCTAAATTCTACAATAATCTGGCCAATGGGGAGGGCACGGGGAGGCGGACCCGTGTCACCGGTGTCGATCTTGACTTTACTCTATCATCCTTCACTCTATTTCTGGGTTGTCGTCGCTCCAAGAATGATTTCTCACTCTATCCATATCTTCCTGTTCCTCTTCCTGTCCCCTTTACTGGAGTCACTCCTGACTCCATATATGAGCATTTTCTAGGCCACCCCAGGCCACGGGGTTCTGGTGCGGACATCTATAACTTTCCTACATTTCCTGCTCTTCATCTATCTCCCATTGATTATATTCTGTTTCAAATTATCGCAAATTGTCTTCTTCCAACTACGTCCAAGCATCTTGATGCGATCATTTCCTCTCACTGCCTGATGCTTTACGGGCTGCACCTGCAGTTCGATTTTGACATAGCACCTTCCATCTATTCCTCCATCATTGTTCATGGTCTGAGGTCTGGTCAGACGATCTACATGCCATTCGGCCATATCATCACTGCCTGGCTGGAGTCGGTGGGCATTGACGTCTCACAGGGCCAACTCGTGCCGATGAATCGACAAGACTGTCGTCTGGATCATCGTATGCTTGCTCAGTCCGGCATTGTTCTCGGGACTGAGGGGCTACAGTGGAAGGATCGTAACCAAGGTGGGGAGCTGTCGCTAGCGGTTCATGCCGAGGGTGCACCAGCTGGGGCTGCTGATGATGCCACGATGGACGACCTTATGCGCGATAACGACCCTCCTACTGACACTTGAGCTCGGATATCTGTTGTTTTATCATGATCTGTGTTGTATAACTTGTGGGCTGTATGCCCTCTGACTTTGTTGGTGTGACCTTGAGTCACAAATATTTTGCTACTTGTTTGGATGCTTTCATGCCTTGACCTATATATTTTGATGTCATGCTTATCTACTATTGTTGATGCCATGTTGATTATGTACCTGTTATCTGCATGATTGTTCGATTGCCATATTCATGCTTACATTGCCATGTCTATTTGATACTTATGAATATTATGGCATGCTTTGTGATCTTATACTTCATACTCATATGATGCATGTGATTGCTATGTCTTGCTATAATTTTTTCACATGTGTTCGTATGATTAATCCACAAACTATCACACTTTTGTTGATTTGGGATACCCCTAGGGTTGAGGGGGAGTTTATCCTAATCTTAACAGTCCCTCTTGTCCCTTTTCGGTGTTCGACAAAGGGGGAGAGTGTGGATTGATTAAGTTTAGCATGATCATGTTGTAGGGGGAGGATCTGGATTCCCCTATGATTCTAAAGTTGGAATATTGATTGAGAAACCCTAAACTTAAAATCGGGTTGTCAAACAACAAAAAGGGGAGATTGTTGATGCAGTCTGGCCCTGATTGTTGTTTTGGTGTTGACAACGATTTTAGTTTAGGAGGATGATTATGATGATTATGATTAAGTCCTGATCGAGGATTAGGCATGATATGGAAAATCCTAACCTGGGAGGTTAGGTGTGATGATTATGATTATGATTAAGTCCTGATCGAGGATTAGGCATGATATGGAAAATCCTAACCTGGAGGGTTAGGTGTGGAAAATCCTAGCCTGGAGGGCTAGGTGTTGGAAAATCCTAACCTGGAGGGTTAGGTGTGGAAAATCCTAACCTGGGAGGTTAGGTGTTGGAAAAGTCCTAATTCGGAAGGGTTGGGTGAAAAGTCCTAGCTTGGAGGGCTAGGTGAAAAGTCCTAACTTGGAGGGTTAGGTGCAAATTCCCATCCTGGAGAATTAGGTGAAAAAGTCCTGGCTTGGAGGGTCAGGTGCCTAGCTTGGAGGGCTAGGTTGGATGATGTTCTAACTCGGAAGAGTTGGGTGAAAAGTCCTAGCTTGGAGGGCTAGGTGAAGAGTCCTAACTTGGAGGGTTAGGTGCAAATTCCCAACTTGGAGAGTTAGATGGAAAAATCCTTAGCTTGGAGGGCTAAGGTGGATAAATTCCTAGCTTGGAGGGCTAGGGTTGAGTCACTGGATCGGTCTGGTGACCGATCAGGGGCATTGGCACGCTGCTCTTTAGTGGATCGGTCTGGTGACCGATCCAGCTATGTCTGATCGGACTGGTGACCGATCAGGGAGCGCACAGTGAGATTGGGAATCTACTGTGTGGCTCCTGATCGGACCGGTGACCGATCAGGGAGCAGGCTGCTTCCTTGCTGTCATGCTCCTGATCGGTCTGGTGACCGATCAGGGAGCAAACGGTGAGTGAGTTCCCTTGCTGATTAAAGTCTTGGATCGGTCCGGTGACCGATCAGGGATTTTGGGATTGATTAAAAAATAACTGTTCATCTGCCCTGATCGATCTGGGTGACCGATCAGGATCCATTCTGATCGGTCTGGTGACCGATCAGGCTTCACCCTGATCGGTCTGGTGACGATCAGGCGTGTATAGCTGCGAGAGCTGGGAATCCCAGCGAAGCAGTGGATCGGTCTGGTGACCGATCCACACACCCTGGATCAGTCCGGTGACCGATCACTTTAATTCAAATTTCACTGTCAGACGTGGTCAGAGCGTCTGATCGTATCCGATTTGCTGATGTATGTTCCTGAGATTTGATATGCTGCTTGATTCACTGCTCTAATGCTCTGATTGAGTTTCAGGTGACAGGGGAGGATTCAAACACTCAAGGAGAAGTCAAAGAGTGCTTTCCTTGGAGCAGGTTTGTCTCTTTCTCATCTCAGGTTGCAACGGCGAGCTGCAGACTGGAGCTGAGACTGGAGCTTGACTGAGGGGAGCTCAGTGAGTCCAGAGATAGCTCAGTAGAGGCTGGCGTTGGCAGATGAGTAGCTGGGAGCTACAGAGATGTTGTCACTTGTCGCTTGGCGAAGAAACAAAAAGGAACGCGAGAGTAACGAGTTAATCAGTTCTTCAAGCTTTTCGTGTTCTCGAGTTCCTGTGTAACAAGCTTGCTGTTCTTGAGTTCTTCAACTATTCTAAGCAAGCTATTGATAAGCATTCATCATACTTGAGCGCTTGAAGGAGAAAACAAGAAGCTTGGAGTCCGACAGTGGGAAGACACGAAGCAGACAGGGGTCTGCGTGAGATCGCCACTGGGTGGAGCTCAGGGAAGCTTGCTGTGTTTTGTCCTCGCTAAGTGTTTGAGTAAGATCCTTCTTGTTGTTGTTTCATTGTGCTCATTATATATCATTGTTTGAAACACGCTGTGGAGAGGTTTCTCCACCGAGAAGGAGGTTGCTTCATATCCGGTGTTAACCGGGGCTTGATCTGCCGACAATCAAGGGATCGCCCACCTCAAGGGCACGCCAAGGAGTAGGGGCAAGTTATCCCCGAACCTTGTAAACCCTCCTTGTTAGCGATCTTGCTAGTTGTGTTTGTTTTGCTTTCGTTTCGTTTTTCTGCATACTCTGTTTTCCACTCTTTCCGCTGTGCTACTGATATTTGAGTTGCAGAAATCGTGATAAGTTTCCAAGGGGCAAGTGATTGTCTATATTCACCCCCCCCTATAGCCATCTCGTTTCCAACAATTACTAGTTATTTCTAATCCTTTCCCCGTACCCACATTATCATCAAGAGTATTCCATATCTCAGAGAGAATTTCGTCAACAACATTATCATCCCTGAAAAAAATTACAATTAACTTTATCAAACTTTGAAATTGATAATAAAGGCCCTAGGAGCCCCTGAGGGCCTGAAATCATTTGATTCAGGCCCAGGGATTTGATTTCAGGCCCTACCAGGGCCTGAAATCATTTTATTTCAGGCCCAGGTCGGGTCTGAAATCAAATTATTTCAAGCCCAGGTCGGGCCTGAAATAAAATTATTTCAGACCCAGGCAGGGCCTGAAATCATTTGCTTTCAGGCCCACTCCGGGCCTAAATCATTACATTTCAGGCCCAGGGCGGGCCTGAAATCATTTGATTTCAGCCCCTCCCTGGACCTGAAATAAAATAAATTCAGGCCAGGCCCTGGGAGGGCCTGAATTTCTTTTATTTCAGTCCCTCCGAGGGCCTGAAACAAAATTTTTCAACCTCTCCTATTGCCTGAAATCTAATGACATCATGCACTCCCAGGGCCTGATATCATGTAATGCATATCACCCTAAGCCTCCTCCAAACATAAAAATAGTACAAAGAGTTTAACTTGATTAAAACTATATCTGATACCATATCAAAGATGACAATCATACGTACATTCCTATTTCTCTTAGTTACCAATCTGTTGCTTCCTTTTTCTCCTTCGACAACCTATTTTGTTGCTTCTTTTTTCTCCTTCGACAACCTATTTTCCTCAGGTGCTTTGGTGATGAATCGAGTTGTGCAAGGAAGCAATATATACGTACATTCGTGATCATTCGACTTGTGCAAATCATTTCACATATATATATTGGCTGAGAAAAATTCGACTGCTACCCATCCGAACCACAAATTAATATTTTATTGATAAAGTGGTCCGGTGTCTCGAAAATGTGTTTGATAAAGCCATTCTTTGGCGGGAGGGGTATAAAAGTAACTTCACTATATGGGATGCGCCCTTTGGTATAATAGAAACCATGGTACTCCTTTCGGTAATTACGAATAGTTGGATACGCCCTTTGGTAAATTGCCAAAATATATTGATTTTGATTTGAAATGATTCGAAATCTTCTAGATTTATCAGTCAATTTCAGTTAAAAGTTAAAATTGACTGATGAACCTAGCTGCACCATTTATAAATTTAAAATTTTGATATTTTAATTGACTAAAACTAATTGGTGAACTTAGCTATAGGTTCAGAAATTTAAAAGTTTGATATTTTTTAAATGACAGGAGTCCTAATAACCCATTGGTGGTATTGATCAGCGAGTATCATTGTCTTATGTCTTATAATAAACTTGTCATAACCCATTGGTGGTACTCAATTCCATACTCACTCAACTTTGTCGTCCATTAGATTAATCGTCCCGAGACCTCTGGATTTGTGAGGATGCACCCGAGTGGACTATTAGTAAACATCACGATGGGATACGCCAAAAAAATATGGTCTCAGCCTTCGTGTCATCAATACTAGGGCATATGCCAATTTCTCCAGGGTAGTATACCGAGTCTCTGCCTCTTTAAGGAGGTACCCAAAGAAATAGATAGGATACTGAGTATTGCCTTCTTCACGAATACTACAAATTGTTCAGCTACAAATAAGTAGACAAGCAACGTCTCTCCTCCTAGCGGCTTGTATAGGATGGGGAGTTCAGAGAGGTATGCTTTCAAATCTGTAAAAGTCTTCTCGCATTGGTTATCCCATTCGAATTTAACTGCTTTCCTTAAAATTTTGAGGAAACAAAAAATTCTGTCAGCAAATCTGGATATGAACCGGGATAGGGCTTTCATTAAGTCGTTGCACGTCTTTGAAATTATGAGGAGATGGCATATTGAGGATAGTTTGCACTTTCTCATAATTAGCCTCAATTTCTCTCTTCATTACCATGTACCCGAGGAATCACCCACTTTTCACCCCAAACAAACATTTAGCGGGGTTTAGTTTTAGTCCATTGGCCCTCAAGGTAGCGAACATCACCTCCAAATTGACAATCATGTCCTTCCCCTTCTCCGTCTTGACCAAGATGTCATCCACATACACTTCAATATTCCTTCCAATCTGGTGTCGTAGCACCTTATCCATCATCCGTTGATAGGTTGCCCCTGCATTGCGCAACCCGAATGGCATGATATTGTAACAGTAAGTGACATCCGCCATTACGAAGCTGACCTTCTCTTGATCCTCTCAAGCAAGGGGAACCTGGTGGTATCCCTGATATGCATCCAATATCGAAATAAATTCACAACCAAAAGTCGAATCTACCAGCTGATCAATACGAAGCAAAGGGTAACAGTCTTTAAGACATACTTTATTTAAGTCACGAATGTCGATACAAATCCGCCATTTACCCCGGGCTTAGGGACTAATACAACATTCGTCAGCCATGTCGGGAATTAAACTTCTCAGATATGTCCGGCCTTCAATAACTTTGCGACTTCTTCCCTGATTATCCTATCTTGCTCTGGAGCAAAGTGTCTTCGCCTCTGTTTTACCGGTCGGGCTCCTGGAGTGATATACAATCGATGTGTGGCCAAGGTGGGAGGGACTCCCTTGATTTCTTCAGTGGCCCACGCGAACACATCCTGATGATCCACCAAGCAGCTGATCAGCCGACCTCTAAGTTCTAGCACAAGATCAGTAGCAATTCTTGTGATTCCTCTAGCCTGTTGAGGATAAATTTGTACTTCCTCGCTCTCGACCTCCCTGCGTTCCTCGTTGGCTCCTTCCTTTGCTCGGGGATTGGCTAGGTCGATTTGCAAAGCTTCATGGGTCCTCGGTTTCTTGCGAGCTTCTATCTTAACTTCCCCACTGTAGTATCGCCGTGAAGATAGTTGGTCTCCTTTAAATTCAGCCACCCACTCTCCCACCGGAAATTTGATCTTCTGGTGATAGACTTAGACCACCATCTGAAATAAGTTCTATGCTAGTCTCCCCAAAATAGCATTGTACAACGATGGGGCATCTACGATCATGAAAGGAGTTCTCCTTGTCCTCTGTAGGGTGTCATCCCCTAGCGACAGGGACAATGAGATCTGTCCCATCGATTGTACTCGATATTCGGTGAAGCCGAAGAGCGGAGTGGAAACAGGGTACAATTTATCTTCGTCAACTTGCATCTGGTCCAACACCGCCTTATACAGGATGTTAACGGAGCTACCTGTATCCACAAAAATGTGTTTAACCTCATAATTGGCTATACGGGCGAGAATTACCAGTGCATCTTCGTGAGTGGCTTCAACATCCTCCAGATTGTCAGGACCGAAGGAGATGACAGGGCTTGACGCTTCTCCCTATTAATCCTGATGGCGTAATTTTCTAGCCTACGGGTATAGGCCTTCCTTGCCCGATGGGAATCTCCTCCGGCCGGACCTCCTGAGATTACTCCCACATGGCCCGATGGAGGTCCACAAGCCGAAGCTTTGCCTTTCTTAGGATCTCTTTCTAGGGAGACAGACTGGTGAGGCACCATCTCCCGGCTTCTTCCTCTCGAGGGCGACCGGGACCGACGCCTAGATATGTCTTCCCCTAGCTGTCGTCGATGAGGGGAAGGGCTTCGGCTAGGAGACCTTCGTCGATGCCCCGCATTGCTCCACTTTTTGCATGATTTAGCGTCCACATCCTTGGATCTCCTCTTCCTCAAAGTGTAACACTGTCACGCCCTCAGAGGCACATGCTTCCTCGAAAATCGGGCAGCATCTCCCCTTTACGCGGACAATATGGGGCAATTATACATAATATCTCCACCAATATAGCTCAGCCACAAGCGGCTGGCATCACAACAATAGGAAATAGACACAACCACGCAGTTTATATTGAAACAAAATAAATGGATGGCTTAGCCATCTTAAACATAAAAGAAAGTTTACATACCAGTAATAACGACAAAAATCCAAACCGATACTTGACAAGGAAACTAACTGCGGAAATAAAACAGACACTAGAACAAACCAAAACAAACCGACACTGGGACTGAGGGACTGGCAACTGGATCATCTCCTGGCTCCAAGCAAAATATATCTACCTGCTACCTGAAACAACAAAAAGGAAAGTAGGGGTGGTGAGTCCGGGCGGACTCTGCGGGTATATGAGTAGACAAATAAGCATGGCATAAATAAGATAACGAAGTAGAGAATTAAAAGGTACAGTCCATAAGAAATATCAGATTTACCTAATCATGCATAACATATAGTAAAACGACATAGCATAAAATCCGGGTAAGCACTAGGCATGTATAAACAACTCAACAACAATAATATCAAGATAGACATGCATGTCATACATATGCAACAATCATAGCTCATATAAGTGCATCAAACACAAACAGATGCATAAAAAAAATATGTATGCACATGATACAATGACATGTGTCACCCATGACGCCAGTCAAGCCGTCAACACATCCCATCTGTGTGACCGAGTGGGTAGGGCTGTGACAACTGTACCACTCCAACAACAACAGTATACTAAACAACAATAATACCACATAAGGCGTGGTTGAGTGGACAGGATGCTGGGGAGCCCACACTCCAGACCCCTATACCTAGGGGGAGCTATCACAGCTACAAAATATCCCTCAAAAATAAACAACGGTGAGAGTGAGCCACCAACGACTCATCCCTCTAAAATAACGGTGAGGGTGTCACTGTCTGACATGACAGGACAAACACTCGCACTCTAACCACTACCATGACAACATGTGGTTGCGTGAATCGAGCAACAATATGACTAACGACGACTTAACCAAATGTAAGCCAACAGTCGTTAGTATGCAACGTGCAAGTATGGTGCATGATATACGATGCACGAACAACCAGAGAAACCACGATGCAATAAAAATCCAACAAGTAAAACATGCATCGATACAACCAACCAGAAACTGAAAACCAACGATTATGCACTTACACTACTAGGTAGGGTATTTTCTAATGTCAAATAAACCTAATTGTGTTTTATGAACTTCTAAGTGCTCGTGTACAACCGGCACTTTACAGAACAGGAAACCAACAGAGGACTATACAGAAACGAAATTGGAATACTCGAAGATCAACGAAGAGTAAGTCTCAACGGCGATGTTTAAATAACGACAAAGAACAAGGTCAAGCAACCTATAAGACATAAACTAGCCATGCTTTAAGGTAAAAGAACTACTCGAGTACAAAGGAGAAGTACCCGCCTTTTATTGAAGAATTCCGTAAACAAAATAACCTTCCACGATCGATGACGTGAGTCCAAGGTCAATGTCCTGCATCAAGGACATAGTTTAAGCTATCGGAACAAAGAAACATTTAGCAACAACTTCCTACGTGCATAAGACAAATCCTGCTAAGGTACTGATCACTAATAAATCTTGATTAGCAGTTTATTTCCCATTTAAACCCAAATCACCGTTCAAGGAAACAAACATTCATATTATCTTCCTCCAAAATACTTCAACCATGCAAGTCCATGCGTGGGTAATAAAACTTTCATTCTCGCAGGCTTGTTAATAATAAAACTACCAATGGTAATTGGTATGACGATCACTGTCCTATGACTTTAAGACTTTAGTTTCTTGCACACAACAATGGAAGTCCAAATATGAAACTGTGAAAGAAAGCAACGTACAATTCTAAACCATACTACCAACCAACAACACCAAGGAAACCTAAAATCAATCTTCCTTACCTCTACCCGACGCACAGAGACGAAGAACAGAAGGGTCGAGACCCAGAGGAAACACCCAAAACAACACGACTCGCTACTTCTTCCCCGGTGCTGAACTTGGCGTAAGCAACAAACACAAGAAGATCCAACAATTAGGGCACTATGAATCGGGGAAGCAATGAAACCTAAATTCTAAATCTTCTTACCTTTTTCGTGGTCGCAGAAAGAGAGGGCTGCAATTAGGGTTTCCGAGAGGGCAACGACGCAAGGAGAGACGAGCGTCGCTTGCTTGCGTGAGAGGGGTCGACTCCGGCGACTAGACGGCGATCGACGGTTGTCGTGCGTCCAGGAGAGGGGCGCTCGGCTAGGCTCTGCGTTGCGTCGAGAGAAGAAGAAGGAGAAGGGAGAACAGAGGTGCGGCGGCGGCGGCGCTGGTTGCGACGCGTACGGCTGCGGGCGTCGGCAGAGGGGTTCGGCGGTGTTGGGGAGAAACAAGGTCGGGGGAAGAAACTGAATCAGGGAGGATTTTGGGAAGTTAGGGCTTTTAGAGGTTTTAAATAATGTTTGGCATTTTTACAAATAAGTCCTCCTATTTTCGTTATTCACAACTAAGTCCCTATTTTGCAAAGAGGCCCCTTTAAAAATTTCGGTTTCCAACATTCTCCCCTACTAACAAAAATTTGGTCCCCAAATTTAGCTAGTGAACCACAACAAATACTAGTCACCACAACTGGTACTAGTAAATTACAACTGATATCAACAAACCATACTGGTCGCTACGCACCTCAAGTAAATAGATGAGGATAGCGAACTCTTAACGTATCCTCGAGCTCCCACCGTCTGCTGAGTCTGATAACTTATAACTTCGACCATCTGCTGAGGCTAGTAAACTGAAGACTAATATGCTAGCACAACTGATCTACACATAACTAATAACTAAAATAAATTCTAATCATACCATCTACTTGAGTAAATTTTTAAATAACAACCCTTTACTTCCTAACCTAATCATCATAATTAGGTTAAACTCCTAATTCTAAATATGATTAACCAAACTCAATTCTTCCAAGAATCAGTTCCCATCAACCCATGTCCACCACAACAAACCTAGTAAAACCTCACCAAGACAGCAAATTACTTTCTTATCACCGATCTTCAACAATGAAAATTTATGGCATGAATAAGCATACAAACTACAAGTCAAGGAGTGCCAAAAATCCTTTTGTTACTGTTTAACAGAGTGTAGTGTGTCAGAACTGCAATAATGCATTACAATGTGTGCAGACACTAATGAAGACTAGAAAGCTTCTAGAGAAGAATGTTTTTTTTTAAATAAAGGCTTTGTCATCTAAGGCGTGCAGTGAAGTGAGATTGTGTTTTTTTTTTCACCACTAGTCTGAGAACAATATAATGGGAATCAAGTGTGATATTTATATGCTAGCAGTAGCTTTTCTAAATTTCTCTTCATTCTAAGCTTCTAGTCTTTGTGTTTGTAGTTGCCCTAATGTTGTGATGTATGAGATTGTTCTTGTCTCTCAGCTAGAAGGCGTTCAATGTACTTATTTCATGGTGGGAGACAAAGGCTTTGTCAATGGTTCATGGTGGGGGCGATATGTGATTTTCGCATCCTAGACAAACTAGTTTCAATCTGCAGATAAACTATTTCATGTGACTGATTTAAGAATCAGACTTATCATGATTTATCCTATCAACAATTTGTTCAATATTATTTATAACAACTGATGTTAAAGAGACCTCAAACCCAAAGGATTAGCTTCTAATCTTTAACCAGGTGAATGCCCAGAAGTACCTTAATCATGCAAGACAAAGGATGTTAGCTATAGATCAATGTCCAGGGATGCCACTAGCCATGATACGAAAATAATTAATTGTGATCAACCACTCAAAGAGCAACAACAATAATTCTTGCTAGTCTACTTCCAATAGCATAAACTAACTCTATACTCCTTTTCCTGTTAACTTTCTAAACACATAATTGTCAGACCAACAATAAGATAGCAGAGCTCACAACAAAACAGAGAGAGCGTTTTACCTCTCTTCCGCAGTTCAATCAATATCCAATGTATAACCCATCACCCCTAAACACGACACTAAGATGGATGGGGCAAAGCTGCATACTAAAATGTATGGGGAAAAAGGGTCATCGAACTTAGCCTGAACAAAGACAAGGAGAAACGAGAGTAAACCGATCAGAACCCCCATAAAATGATCCACTAAATACCAGTAATGTACCGAAATGATACATTTCCAAAGCGAGATCGGCAAACGGGTTCGAACAAAGGAGGATAAGGAAGCTAACTGATAAACAAAGTTGAAAGATGTGGGTTTAGTCAACCAAGGAAAATCTTTCGGTCAGCCTAGTCTAGACTTGGTCAACAAAGTTGAAACTTAGTAAAATAAAATACGTGCTAGAAACATGTGTTGACCAACCAAGGAAAGTTTGTCGACCAACTTAGGACTAGAAAAAAAATGTTGACCAACTTTAGATGTTAGACCAACAAACTAAACAAAGCCAAAAATTAGGTTCGAAACCATTGGATGTTAGACCAACTTTAGATGTTAGACCAAAAATGTTGTACGTGAATCATCTTGTCTATGTGAGAAATACTCAGCATTGTAGATTGGGTTCATGTTATAAGCAGAGGAAGATTCTCATAATATAATCTTCCACTCTATTTGTTCATATTCATAAGCTTGGTTAAGTAGCTGTTAAGGAAGTTTTATCGAGATAAGTACAAAATCACTTGCACACACAAGTGGTTGGCTCGTGCACCTCCCTGCCTATGCTAGGTTCTTCTGGATTTTACACGCAAACCGTATATGTACATTCTGATGCTGGAGCTATCTTTTGCGACAAAATTTATGCGATTATGATTCTCTTCTATTTACATCTACAGATGTTGAACTTAAACATCCCCGGGGAATGTTTATAGTAGTTAATACATAAAAGTCCTGACCACAGGACGCTATCTAATTGTTTTATGATATATTCATACAATTACTGTCACTTGGATTTTGTTAATTTCCTCTTGAGAGCTCTTACCAAGAACACTTGTTTTTTTTTATGGAGTTATCTATTCTTCTCACATCATGCAACTACTTTACACCCTACATCTACACATTCCATGTAGGGGAATCAAATTTGCAAGACACCTACTATTTCAATGCCAAATTATTCAATTGCTTGGCAAAAAGTTAACGATAGTGGCAACTCTCTACTGAAACAGTTCTAGACATTTAACCAGCCACATCCATAGAAATGAGCAATCAGAACTACAAGAGTTGTAAACTTAGTATGGATTTGGAAATTATGGACTACAAAGAACAATCAAATCTTTTGAATGAGAGCAAATGACCCAATGGTGATGTTCCCAGCTCACTAAGATGTCTTGTTGTGCGATGACCGAGAAATGAGACTAAAGGCACAACAAAAGACTTATATTCTTTCATAATTTTGATACCGTTATTTTTTTTTGTTTGCTTGTTAAATAATTTTTTTTCCCATAAATAGTCGTGATATGAAAGAATTAGAACTACCAGTATCAACAAGTAATTCAGCAGGAAATGCATAAACCGAAATCATACCACGAAAGACCGATCCATCGGCCCGCTGTGCCTCCTCTCTGGTGACCGCATAAACTCGGCCTGTCTCTGTAGCTGAAGGTGGCAACGCTAAAATCGGCTGCAGCTGAGCAGATGAAGGTCCAGCAGTCTGATGGGGCTGATATCCAGAAGGCCCAACCGACTGCTGAGACTGATAACCAGAAACTCCAGCCGATGGCTGATGCTGATAAACTGGAGGCTGGTATGACGGATGTGGCTGTTGATAATACGATCCTGTCCCAGAATATTGAGACCCCACTGGTGAGGAGTACTCATGCCCAGGCATACCATACATCTGGGCTGGTGGTGGAACTGCCTGCTGACGTCCTGTCTGCTGCGGTCGGAATCACGTCTGAGTATAACGGCCGCCTCGATATGGTCTCTGCGGTCCTGATCGGCCACCCCGAGGAATAAATGCTGGAGACTTATGCTGCGCCTTCAAAGAACAGTCTCGACTCTCATGCCCCGGAAGTTTACAATAATAACAGATAGGGTGCTCGTGTGGACAATTTGATTTGTCGTGGTCCTTAGAACCACACTGAAAACAATGAGCCGCATCATTAGTAAATCTCCGAGTCTGGTGAGAACCCTGCGACGATCCTGCTGAAAACCGTCCAAACTTCTGGGGTCGAGACGGAGGCACAAAAGTTCCCTGCGTAGCCTGACTCCTGCTACTGCGTTTCTGTCCAACTGTCTGCTGTCTCTGTGTCGCAGATGAACCCTGAACTGTCTGCTTCCCTTTGTTCTTATCACCATACAACTGATGCTGAATCATCTCAGCATGTAAAGCCCGATCCAAAGCCTCTCGATATGAAGTAGGAATCCATCCAGCCAAACGCGTTTGGATATAACCAGCTAAGCCCATCATAAACTGTGTCGTCCGCTCCGCCTCCGTAGCAATCAACTGAGGACAAAACTCTGCCAGGCGATTAAATTCCGCCTCATATTCCATAACTGAGCGGTCTCCCTGACGAAAAGTAAGAAACTCCTACCGTCGTGCTGTACGAAACGCAGTAGGATAATACTTGCTCTCGAAAGCCTCGCGGAAAGAAACCCAAGAAATCGGTCGTCCACCAACAAGAGTCTTCTGCATATTCCACCAAGTGACGGCCTGATTTCGAAGATGATACGCAGCTAACTCCACCTTCTCTATGTCTGTGAGGGTCATATAACTGAAGGTGTCCTCCAATGTCTCCAACCAAGCACGAGCTGCATAGGGATCTGGTTCCCCATGAAACAGTGTGAAGCGACCCTTCACAGACGCTGCTAGCAACGGAATCCGAGCTCTGTCCATAAGCCAACTCGCTTGGGCAGGGGGTACCCCTAATGACACTCCAGGAATTGCCATTGGTGGTACTGATGGGCCTGCCTCTGATGGTACAACTGGGACTGCTGTCGGATATACAGGAGAAGGTACTCTCCGTGGTGGAGATCGCAGCTCACCCGAAGGGTCCTGGTGAGCTGATCCCTGACCAATAGGCTCCACTCTGGTGGGCCTCTCACCCTCCTGATTCGTGTCTCCCTCGGCCTCCTCGGGCCTCCCCCATGATCGTCGTCCACGACCGCGAGCACGGGGTGGAGATAACTCAATACGACGAGGCATATCTGTTAACAAAACCAACATACATTATTTAGATATATAATTAACCAAATTTAAAACCAACTTACTTCTTGTTTGCCGGGAGAGATCTCGTCACTGCCAAGTCCCATTACAACCATAACCAGAAAAAGACTCCGGAAAATAAATCCGTAAAATACAGATAGACCTCGTAAAACAAAACAACTTCGTAAACCCATAGACACTAAAACATCGCAAAACTTTCCACAGATCCCAAAGGAACTCGCAAACCTCGCTTTGATACCAAAAATTGTCACGCCCCCAGAGGCACATGTTTCCTCAAAAATCGGGCAGCATCTCCCCTGTACGGCGGACAATATGGGGCAATTATACATAATATCTCCACCAATATAGCTCAGCCACAAGCGGCTGGCATCACAATAATAGGAAATAGACACAACCACGCAGTTTATATTGAAACAAAATAAATGGATGGCTTAGCCATCTTAAACATAAAAGAAAGTTTACATACCAGTAATAACGACAAAAATCCAAACCGATACTTGACAAGGAAACTAACTGCGGAAATAAAACAGACACTAGAACAAACCAAAACAAACCGACACTGGGACTGAGGGACTGGCAACTGGATCATCTCCTGGCTCCAAGCAAAATATATCTACCTGCTACCTGAAACAACAAAAAGGAAAGCAGGGGTGGTGAGTCCGGGCGGACTCTGCGGGTATATGAGTAGACAAATAAGCATGGCATAAATAAGATAACGAAGTAGAGAATTAAAAGGTACAGTCCATAAGAAATATCAGATTTACCTAATCATGCATAACATATAGTAAAACGACATAGCATAAAATCCGGGTAAGCACTAGGCATGTATAAACAACTCAACAACAATAATATCAAGATAGACATGCATGTCATACATATGCAACAATCATAGCTCATATAAGTGCATCAAACACAAACAGATGCATAAAAAAAATACGTATGCACATGATACAATGACATGTGTCACCCATGACGCCAGTCAAGCCGTCAACACATCCCATCTGTGTGACCGAGTGGGTAGGGCTGTGACAACTGTACCACTCCAACAACAACAATATACTAAACAACAATAATACCACATAAGGCGTGGTTGAGTGGACAGGATGCTGGGGAGCCCACACTCCAGACCCCTATACCTAGGGGGAGCTATCACAGCTACAAAATATCCCTCAAAAATAAACAACGGTGAGGGTGAGCCACCAACGACTCATCCCTCTAAAATAACGGTGAGGGTGTCACTGTCTGACATGATAGGACAAACACTCGCACTCTAACCGCTACCATGACAACATGTGGTTGCGTGAATCGAGCAACAATATGACTAACGACGACTTAACCAAATGTAAGCCAACAGTCGTTAGTATGCAACGTGCAAGTATGGTGCATGATATACGATGCACGAACAACCGGAGAAACCACGATGCAATAAAAATCCAACAAGTAAAACATGCATCGATACAACCAACCAGAAACTGAAAACCAACGATTATGCACTTACACTACTAGGTAGGGTATTTTCTAATGCCAAATAAACCTAATTGTGTTTTATGAACTTCTAAGTGCTCGTGTACAACCGGCACTTTACAGAACAGGAAACCAACAGAGGACTGTACAGAAACGAAATTGGAATACTCGAAGATCAACGAAGAGTAAGTCTCAACGGCGATGTTTAAATAACGACAAAGAACAAGGTCAAGCAACCTATAAGACATAAACTAGCCATGCTTTAAGGTAAAAGAACTACTCGAGTACAAAGGAGAAGTACCCGCCTTTTATTGAAGAATTCCGTAAACAAAATAACCTTCCACGATCGATGACGTGAGTCCAAGGTCAATGTCCTGCATCAAGGACATAGTTTAAGCTATCGGAACAAAGAAACATTTAGCAACAACTTCCTACGTGCATAAGACAAATCCTGCTAAGGTACTGATCACTAATAAATCTTGATTAGCAGTTTATTTCCCATTTAAACCCAAATCACCGTTCAAGGAAACAAACATTCATATTATCTTCCTCCAAAATACTTCGACCATGCAAGTCCATGCGTGGGTAATAAAACTTTCATTCTCACAGGCTTGTTAATAATAAAACTACCAATGGTAATTGGTATGACGATCACTGTCCTATGACTTTAAGACTTTAGTTTCTTGCACACAACAATGGAAGTCCAAATATGAAACTGTGAAAGAAAGCAACGTACAATTCTAAACCATACTACCAACCAACAACACCAAGGAAACCTAAAATCAATCTTCCTTACCTCTGCCCGACGCACAGAGACAAAGAACAGAAGGGTCGAGACCCAGAGGAAACACCCAAAACAACACGACTC
The DNA here is from genome assembly GCA_024364735.1 of Boesenbergia rotunda. Classification (NCBI taxonomy): domain Eukaryota; kingdom Viridiplantae; phylum Streptophyta; class Magnoliopsida; order Zingiberales; family Zingiberaceae; genus Boesenbergia; species Boesenbergia rotunda. Next base: position 247,103 of record JAGFNQ010004141.1, on the reverse strand, counting down.
GCTACTTCTTCCCCGGTGCTGAACTTGGCGTAAGCAGCAAACACAAGAAGATCCAACAATTAGGGCACTATGAATCGGGGAAGCAATGAAACCTAAATTGTAAATCTTCTTACCTTTTTCATGGTCGCAGAAAGAGAGGGCTGCAATTAGGGTTTCTGGGAGGGCAACGACACAAGGAGAGACGAGCGTCGCTTGCTTGCGTGAGAGGGGTCAACTCCGGCGACTAGACGGCGATCGGCGGTTGTCGTGCGTCCAGGAGAGGGGCGCTCGGCTAGGCTCTGCGTTGCGTCGAGAGAAGAAGAAGGAGAAGGGAGAACAGAGGTGCGGCGGCGGCGTCGCTGGTTGCGACGCGTACGGCTGCGGGCATCGACAGAGGGGTTCGATGGTGTTGGGGAGAAACAGGGTCGGGGGAAGAAACTGAATCAGGGAGGATTTTGGGAAGTTAGGGCTTTTAGAGGTTTTAAATAATGTTTGGCATTTTTACAAATAAGCCCTCCTATTTTCGTTATTCACAACTAAGTCCCTATTTTACAAAGAGGCCCCTTTAAAAATTTCAGTTTCCAACAAACACTCTTCCGTAGATGTATTGCCATGGAAGTCGCAATACTTCTTCAGTGGTTCAGGTCCTTCGGTGTCTACCGTCTCCACCAACTTCATCTTGAAGTTCCAATAATCCTTCCCGGACTGAGGGTCCTTTGCTTGGGTAGGAGTGGGTGATTTTCTCCTCTCGTATTATACTGAGATTTGGATAGGGACTCCTACTGAATCTTTGTGATGGGCGTACTGCACGTCCTCCACGTTAACATATTTGACTGACTGCCCTAATAAATCATCGAAGCTGGCCGTGGTTTCTTCACCAGCGAATGAAAGAAATCTCCTTCAGAGAGCCCTTGTGTGAAAGCGCTGATGAGGATCTCTGAGGTGACACTCGGCACGTCCTGCGCCACCCGGTTGAACTGTTGGATATAATCCTTCAGTGGCTCTTTGCTTTTCTGTTTCAAGGTGAACAGGTTTAAAGTCGTCTTCTGGTATCGCTGGCTGCTGGTGAAGTGATGTAGGAAGACGATTTTAAACTCCAGATAAGAGTTAATCGAGTTTTGAGGCAACCTCTAAAACCATCTCTGGGCGGCCCCCGATAGTGTGTTCAGAAACACCCGACACTTCACACCATCTGTGTATTGGTGTAACAGAGCTACATTTTTGAACTTACAGATGTGGTCTTCTAGGTCTATTTTTCCATCATAATCAGCAATTCCTGGACCATGAAACTGCTTGGGCATGAGATCCGTTATGATGTCTGGAGCAAAAGGCGTAGACGAGACTTCAGGAGATCCTTGGTGACCTTGCTCTTCACCTGCCCATCTTCATGTCGTAGAACGCTGGAGGCAGCGGAATGCGCCTTCTCTATTTCTCCTATGAAATCTTGCCTGTGCCCCAGGGCTATCATTGCCGGCCCTCTCGGCGGCGAGACGGATCTTCGATTCCGATTGTGTGAGGTAGACACCCTTGGGATCTCGGCCTGCATCGGGGTCGCTCATTGAGAGGCGGCATGTTCAATTCGATGCTGCTCCAATGCTCCTCTGACGACGTTGGCGACTAAGCAGTCCAACTCCTCTCGTGTCAAAATGATAGGTTGTCCCTCTGGTTCCACCATCGCAGTGTTCCTTCTGGTGCTCAGACTAGTTTCCCACAGACAACGCCAAAAACTTGTTCCGGAAGTGAACGACGGTGATGACAAATCACCAAATCGTATCCCACGATGACGATGACTGGGAGAAGATATCGGTGCCTGCGAAATTAACATGAGCGTAAAGGGGATGCACCGGAAGAAGTTTCGGTGGAGCCCTCTCAGACGCTCAAGTCAGAACTCCTTTTTTAGGGAGGAAAACAAGGAACCAAATTATTCGAGTTCTCAAAACTTACCCCTCTTACCTGGGTGCCGAAGTATCTTATATACCTGACGTCTTTCCCTCACGTATCTCTATCTCCTCCACCATATTTCCTGGTCATCGATTATTTGACAGCTGGTCTCCTCTCCATGATGACTGGTAACAACCACCATAACTATTAAGGTCGTCATTATCATGCGTTACAAGCAATAATTATCTGCTGAATTTCCTATTCTAGAAGGAGAGGAGGGTATTTGAAGCTTTGTTCTCCTATCCCTATGCTGCTCTTTGGGCTCCACTCTCCCGAGTCAGTCTCGGAGTCTTACCTCCCGGACTGACCTGGGGGGTCTTCCTCCATTCTCCTGAGATAGTCTCGAGAGCTCGATCCCCCGGTCTGACCTCGGAGGCCTTCCTCCATTCTCCCAAGATAATCTCGAGAGCTTGATCCCCGATCTGACCTCGGGGGCCTTCCTCCATCCTCCCGAGATAGTCTCGAGAGCTCGAGCCCCTGGTTTGACCTTGGGTCACTAGCTTAGTGGGCCCTGCCATGTAGTTTTCTCGTGCCACGTGCCCTCCCTAATTACTCATCCCTATCAATCTCCATACTCGCAGAGTCGCTTGGACTCACCACCCTTTATCCTATTTTTTTTTCAGGTTAATGTCTGCCAAGAGAGCTCAGTTGCCAGTCTCCTGCCTTCGTCGATTCCGACGTTGGATTTCTGCTTTATTTACGAATATTAGTATGTTATATTTATACTTTGTATTAGTTTGCGTCGTGACTTGTATTTTCTTGTATTATTGTATGGATTGTACTTTTTTAAGTACCCCAAGTTGGTTTTGATTTGGTCAACCGAGTCAAGTTAGGTCCTGGTGTTTTTAATCCCCGTGTCTAAGTGTACAGGAACTTAGGAGCGCAGGAAGTCTAGCGGAAGACACAGTGGTCGAGAAGGATGACATGGAAAGGGAGCTGACGGGCTCGGTGCATCTGAGGGACGCAGAGCTCTACGGAAGAGTACGCCGGTGGAGCGAGAAGGACGCGCGTGATGTCTGAGGGACGAGAAGCCGGGAGGAAGGACGCTCGAGGGGCGAAAGGCCGAAGTCAGGTTTGGGTGAGCTTAACTTCGGTTAGCCAGAAATCACCCAAGAATACTGAAAGTCACACTGGAGAGTGGTCAGCGGTTGTTGACCAAACCCACTCTCGAGCGCTCGTAAGCATATGGGCGCCTTGGCTCTCGGGCGCTCGAGATGCTGTTTTTAGCCGTTTACGAACGTTGCTCTTTGGAGAACTATCGGGCCATGTGTCAGGCGCCCAAGAGCACTTGGGTGCCCTATAAGTGTCATGTCAACAAACGGATAAGTCTGACCAGGTTATAAATAGACCCCTAGAGCTCAGTTTCAATTCATTCATTCAATTCAAGTATTAGCAAACGAATTTTGTGTAGTGTTTCTTTCTTTTTCTAAGCTTTCCACGTGTAAGAGACTTCTCCGCCCGAAGGAGTTTTATTCAGGAGAATCAAGTCACATTTCGCCTTGGATTAGCAACCTCCCCAATTGCAAATCAAGTAAAATCTGATTGTCTCTTTCTTTACAGTTTGCTCAATTTTTTATGTTATTTATTTCTATTTGATCTAACTAATATCTTTGTTTAAAGATAAACAAAATATTTGAGTTTTTATTTTCAGGGGCAATTCACCATCTTTTGCTAATCAACGATCACCGTCACTTTTGAGTCCTTTGTTGGACTTTATATGATGTGGTTTTACTGTGCGCCTGCTCGGATGGTAGATCAGTTAAGTTTTTATTAGATTTATATTATAAATGCATTATCTTTTCTGTTCTTTGGCTGGGATGGTCCATGATATATTATTGGAGGTCATATTATGCTTGTATGTATATATTAAGGTTATATATTATCCGTCGTATAAGGGAGATGTTATCCGATTTTATATCGGACCAGTGGCCTCTCCGAAGCGTGACACTATTTGTATGACACATTTGAGTGATGATAATCGACTCTTCTTCTAATGATTTCACTAAATAACTTATTATATCATCAACAAAATCTCCTAATAATGTACATGACAATCAACCATTTCTAAAAAGTTTATATGATCAAACAACTTTTAGGGAGAAAAACACGAAGAAAATTATGAGTCTTGATTTTACTTACTCAATGCCTTCAACAACAATATTACTTAGTTTTGTAAATGTGTCATCAATCTCTTAATTTTGGGGGCATCTTAGATAACACCTTTGCCTATAATATAGGAAATAAATTATAATACAGTAGTTATAAATAATAAATTAATATGAAAGAATTATCAAAATAAATAATCCGAAAGAATTGTCAAAATAAATAGACAAAAGTAACTTATCTAAAAGAATTATTTGACAATCATGTCTTCACTTTTCAATTAAGCAAAAGGCTTGAATTCATAGATAAACAACAAATCAAATATTTTGCAGACTTGAGTTTTTTGGACAAAGTTGATTTTAAATTTGTTAGTCATTTTCAATTTCATGGAATTTTCTGCTACTATCACATCTTTTGATAGCATAAAGATGTCCTTCTTTTAATTTTAGCGTAATACTCTTCAGAATTTGTTTTTTTTTTGATAGTGACATGAATCCATGAACCCTAATTAAACAAAAAGTACAAATTATTTTAAATGACGACATTGTAAAAAAAATATAGTAAATAAATTTTTAAAGAAAATTATTATAAAACAAATACTTATCTCTCCATCATGGAAAATACATTCCTTATTGAAGATATCATCTTTTTCAAATGTAGGTAGCTTGTAGCATCAAACTAACCGCACTTGAAGTACCCAAAATATCTTCTTTTGAATAAGTTGAGGAATCAAACTAAAAAAAGTAGCGTTGAGGAATCAAATTGAAAAGGGATGTCATTGAAAAGAGTGCCTAAAACATATATTTATAGGGATGTTATTTAGGCGAAAATTTTGATAGTTACTTATTTTTATAAAGTTAGTAATATTTTATACCAGAATTTTAATAATTTTAAAAATAATTTAAATATTTTAATAATTTTAAGAAGATAACATGTTTTAAGTGGCTATAATTTAAAAAATAATTAACCTTTTAAAATAAAGATTTAACCTTTTAAAAGGAAGACATAATTAATTAAAAGTTATTAATACATTATATCGAAATTTAAAAATAATTTAAATACTTTTATAATTTTAAGAAAATAATATTAAAATTTTATTAAGTTTTAAGTTGTTATGATTTTAAAAAATAATTAACTAACCTTTTAAAATGAAGATTTGACGTTTTTTAAAATGAACATAATTGAAAGTTATTAATAAATTATATCAGAATTTTAAAAATACTTTAAATGTTTTTACAAATTCAAGAAAATAATATCAAAGGTTTATCATATTTTAAGTGGCTATGATTTAAAAAATAATTAATTTTTTAAAAAAATGATTAGACATTTAAAAATGAAGACATAATGATTTATCTATAAGTAAAATTCAAGATATTTTCATTGATAGACTTTTTATTTATGGAGATATTATTTAGACAAGAAGTTTAGTAGTTACTATTTTGAGAAAACTTATATATATATACACATACAGAGTTGCTCTCTCGCGGGAGACAACTATGCACCTGTGCACAACTTGCGTTTTTTTTTTTACTTTTTTCATTATTTAATATTTTCTCACATATTTCTATATTATTCGTCCGAACCTTTTTCCCTCATCTCCCTCGCGACGACCTCCAGCTAGGGCTACGACGAAAATCTTTCGCCGCCGCGCTTCCCCCAACCGCCTGCGATCCCTCCCTCATTCACCCTCCTCTCTCGATAGAGGACAAAGCGACGTCGAGCCCCCTCTCTCCGAAACCAAGCTAGGGCTTCATCGAGCCCCCTCTCTCTCTCTTGTCGGTGGGAGAACAACATCGCAGTGAGCCCCCCACCTCTCTCTCTCTCTCTCTCTCTCTCTCTCTCTCTCTCTCGTCCGAGATCTGCAGTCTGAAGCCAAGCTAGGGTTCCGATCAACCCTCTCTCTCGCGCGTCAGGGGATTGCAATCAATTTTCCCTCCTCTCTCTCTCTCTCTCTCTCTCTCTCTCTCGTCCGAGACCTGCAGTCTGAAGCCAAACTAGGGTTCTGATCAGCCCTCTCTCTTGCGCGTCAGGGATTGCAATCAATTTTCATATTGTGATTTTTTTTTAGAAATGGATGTTTTATTTATAGGAAACTCTACATATATTTTTTTTATAGAAATGGATATTTGATTTATAGGAAACTCTGCATAATTCCTAGCAATGGATATATGCAGAGTTTCCTAGCAATTGATTTATAGTAAACTCTGCATAATATCCAGATATTTTTTTTAGATGATAAGTTTTATTCTTTTGGTTCTACAATTTGCAACAAACTTTCAAACTTCGACTTTGTATATATGATCCATGGTAAATTGTTTCATTTTTAGTTCTAATAATTTGTTTACACAAGATTCTAATTGTTGTTTTGAATGTAGGGGAAAACATATGTTGTATTTGTTGGCCATGAACCAGGAATTTATGAAACGTGGGTAGAAGCTTCTCATCATGTTATTGGTTTTAAGGGCGTTATACACAAATCTTTCAAAAGTAAAGAGGAGGCACAAGGAGCTTTTGAGGCATACTTACATAAAAAATCAGCACCAATTACCTTTGTATCTAGTCAGAATGAAATATCATGTGCAACATTAAGTTCAAGGTCAACTTCAAATTTAGAGAGTAAACTTTCGAAGTCTGAAAAAATTACTAAGTTGAAAGATGCATTGAAAGAGATACAACATCAGTTGGATTCTCTTATGATTAGTGATAATGATGTTGATGATTAGACATTATGTTTTAAGTTGTCCTATGAGTTGAATTTTAAATATTGATGTTATTTGAATGGTTGCAAGTGTTGTATTGAACTTAATACAGTGATTGTATTTAAGTTGTGTTATATAAATTGTTTTAGCTAGCAATTTCGTATTGAGTTAGGATTATTCATTGAAGATAGAATGTATTTAAGTTGTGTTATCTAAATTTAAGTTGTGTTATTCATTGGAGCTAGAACGTATTAGAGCTAGGATTATTCATTGTTTTAGCATACCTTCATTATTTGGCATGCTTCAAATGTCAAATTCAAACTATCATTGCAGTGAATATCTTTTTCACAGATACTAAGGTAAGATATAAGGTATTAGTAGTTCAGTACTACTATTTTTTATTGTAAGTTTTATTTACAAAGTATGTAATTTTCTACAACCTTGCATTTGTTTGTTCATGATACAATATGGCAGATGTTCATATACGGCTTCCCGGGAACACCAGTTCCAATTTATAACAAGTTCTTCTTTCATGCTTTTCCCCCTTTTTTGAGGAAGAGAAAGGTCGATGACCTACCCACATATTATAAGACATATATGGAGGCAAGCACCCCATTTGTGAGGCGCATTGCCTACTGAAAACAACCTATATTCATGAAATTAATTTAAGCTTACTGGCCAAATTTTCAATCAATACCTGCTTCTATTATAGTTCTTCAGAGAATAATTAATTAATTTTTCCTTTGATTTCATACATTTGAGCATTATCTTTAAACTAATTGTTGTGTCTCAATATAGCACTCATGATATAGACTTCAGCCCCTTACTAGTTTAGGCAGTGCATAACAAAACAGTAGTGATGCTGCAGGGAAATGGATAGAAGATGATCGGGAGAATGTGATGGATCTTGGGTCTTCTGAATTGGAAAGGGAACGTAGATTAGAAAGTTTAATAGCAAAGCGAAGAGCAAGGAAGAATCTCACCTTTAGGATCGAAAGAAATCTTATTGACTTGGATGGGAATGACTCTTTGCTTCGCATGAATGAGTTATCACGCTTTCACATCCAAGTCCCCTCAAGAATGAATATCATGGTTCAGTGAAAAGAGCGAAGCAAAAGTGAGTTACATTTCATATTCAGATACAGTTTCTTCAGCAGTTAATCAGGAGTATCAGAGAGAATATTCAATCACAGGACAGAGGTTCTGTTCATCACTGGATGATGAATACTCAAGTCCTAAAAAAACACATGAAAAGAAGAAAAGTATATTCGCAAGAAATTCTAGAGCTTAGAGTTATGCATTTTTACGATTCCGAAGTATAGTCGCAGCTTGCAGGGCTAGATCTAGATTAAATACTAAGAAAATCCACAGTAAGAAAATACTAACAAAATCCACAGTCGCATTTATACATCAACAGTATATTCGATCAAGATTAAATACTAAGATAATTCAATACATCAACAGTGCCTCGCTCAACAGGAATTACAAATGCATTATCAACAGCAATGTTGTCTGCTTCAAGTTCTTCCAACTGTCAGACAAATAATTCTCCTAAACCAACTGAGTGCTTGGCTGCAAGCCTCCAATGTGGTCTCCAAATGATTGATAAGTGGCAACTCAAATAAGTCCAAAGAGACTCTTCTTTCACTATCAGGACTACAGATGATAGGCAAATTATTCAAATAAACAACGTTGACATTGGAACATAGACACCACTACAAGATTCACAAGAACTGGAGCTGTCTATTACATGTAATCACTGTCAGAATGTTTCAGGAGTTGAAAGTGCTAATGTGAACAGGAGCAGGGGTATGCAGTTGGTGCTTGCTGATGGATTAACAGCAAATGATAAGCATAATCGTCATTGATCCTGTCGACAAGCGAAGACCGGTTCTAACTCGGATGACTCGGTCTGACCAAGACGACCCGGTCTGCTATGACTCGGGGGGTCGGACTCGGGCTGAATAAGAATCGGGCTTAGATGAGGGTAGAGATTGAAATCGCTCGGCTCGGACCGAAATGGAGCTCACAAAGTAGTGTTGTGGTTGCAAATTGGCAGTGATCCCTTCTCTGAGGCTCGAATGGGGTTTATATAGGGGAAGGAAAGCCTCTGCCATGTCAGAGACGTCCCATCTCATTAAGGATGAGTCAGTTGTCAGACTGTATAACCGGCAGCTCTGGTAGCTTTATGAGGCTGACACAGCCGTCTGACAGTCTGTCCAGGTTGTCCCTTCAGACCTCCATTAATGCTGGCGGTTCTGTCAGGTCATGATTATGTCAGAAATCCTCTTCGGACAATGGGGAGATTCGGATGATCTCTACTGCAGCTGCGACCCTTCACTCACGCTAGGGTCGACCACCCTGGGTCGGCCACCCTGGGTCTGTCACTCTGTCACTCTGGGTCGGCCACTCTGGGTCGGCCACCTTGTCACTCGAGGTCGACCACCCTGGGTCGGCCACCCTGTCACTCGGGGTCGGCCACTCTGGGTCGGCCACCAACTCGGGGTCGGCCACCCTGTCACTCGGGGTCGGCCACCCTGGGTCGGCCACCCTGGGTCGGCCACCCTGGGTCGGCCACCCTGTCACTCGGGGTCGGCCACCCTGTCACTCGGGGTCTGCCACTCTGGGTCGGCCACCCTGTCACTCGGGGTCTGCCACTCTGGGTCGGCCACCCTGTCACTCGGGGTCTACCACTCTAGGTTGGCCACTCTGGGTCGGCCACCCTGTCACTCGGGGTCGGCCACCCTGGGTCGGCCACCCTGTCACTCGGGGTCGGCTACTCTGGGTCGGCCACCCTGTCACTCGGGGTCGGCCACCCTGGGTCGGCCACCCTGTCACTCGGGGTCGGCCACTCTGGGTCGGCCACGTTGGGTGACCCTGACCGGGAGACCCCGCCTGGGAGGCCTATTACTTACCAAACACTCATGAAGAGACCTGACAAAACGCTTCTATTTTATCCCGACTAAACTTTCCCGACCGGTGCTCCCCGACCGCTAAAGTTCTCGGTCGGGTACGTCTGCTCCGGTGCCATTGATTGGGCCTCGTCTCAAGTTGCTTCAAATCCTGATCCTCTTGGCTAGATCAATATCTAGCGCACTAATCCGATGCTGAACCCGACTTACTTTGTCTGCCCCAGACCCAATCCGACCGGGCCCCTACTCAAATCCAAAAACTTACCCGACCGGATCAGTCATGTTCCAAAAGTAGGTTTCAGTTTAAATGCTGTTAAATCTTTTGTTGCCTAGGATCTACAACTTCAAACTAAGTAGATTCTTCTACACCTATAATTTCAAATGTTAATAAGAACATTCATAAGCACAAAATAAGCATAGCAGAAAACTATTACAAAAAAGTATTGGATAAAAAAGTAAACAAGAATAGACAAATGTATCTTATCCAGAACAAAGTCAACTATAAGATACTAAGATTAAATAAGATAGTAAATGCACATGAAGAATTGGACATATTCATTGTTATTCTTCAAGAAGTACAAAGACAAAGAAATCATCAAAGTGGGGAAGGAGAGATTAATTGAACACAAGGCATTATTAACTATGAGGACTGTAGTAGTTGGACGATGCAAGCACATATTAACTATGAGGACTCTTCTCCAAGCAGAATTGAAAATCTATGAGGACTCTTCTCCAAGCAGAATTGATTAAAAAGTCAAGGACTAATTCTTGTTCTTGAATCAAACATCTATAGTCAGGGATTAAAGAAGAATACCCGTCAATCTAATTTTTGTTCTTGAATCTACAAAAGTTTCATCCAATATAGGGCATATTGTTAGAACCTACAATAATAAAGACAATTATTAATTTTAATATCTAAATCAATCAAGCACTAATTTTATAAAATTAAACTTTGATAATACCTGCTAAAGATGCCAATTCTTCTTCATATATGTCATTATCGCTATTATGATAATTATCGATAGTTGATCTAACAATTGATGTACAAATACAACCAACTCATCGTCATATTTATTTATCTAATAAAAATAATTGAAGTACAAATACAATTATCATACAAATGGAGAATCAACCGACACATACCCTTGCTATAAAATTGGACAGTTGTGCTTATCATGTGACACATCTCGATGCCCACATCCACGACATAGACGAGACTTTGAGGTTGACTTTTCCTTGATGATTTCAATCTTTTCCCGCATCCCTTTGTTCTTACTAAAAAGGATCAATAATATTAGGGGAACCATCCATAGATTTTTTCCTTTGACCTCCATTGTCGTATATTCTACTAATATTCATCTTTTTAATTTTATGTAGATACAATCCAATTGTTCATCCAAGAAATTTGTCCCCTCATCAGTCAAAGATGCATCATCAATTAATAGTGAAGCTTTATAGGATAACCTTGAATGCCTTGACATCAAAACCCTTTCTGGATCATCGATAAAATTTTACTCCCCCAAAGTATATATTGCTCCAACCTTTGCATCTCGTATCCATCGTTTGAGTATATACTTATCTGGAAAATGAAACACTTGATTGATACGAAAAAAGCTAACATATGTCTGCATGGAATGCATCAAACTCAAATTTTCTACAATACAAGATATGTGATCCCTTTGTTTGTCATGTGTTAGAACCTTTGGTTTGGAGGAAGAACAACTTTGAAAATTCATTACATGATAAACCACTAAGTCAGCTCCCATAGATGCTACAACTGAGTCAACTGTCATAGAAGCTTGTGCATATAATAACCATGACTCTCACTCATTTCACTTTGAAACTCCATCCATTTCTTTTTTGTATATAACTTAACCATTTGAGATTTCATTGGTCAGTTTGTCTTAGTCCTGGGATGCTCATTCATATCAATATGATCTGCAACTAACTCATTGTGCCTTTGGTGTCTCAATGCCCTATTGAAACGGGTGATAAAATCCATCAATGAATTCTTATTTGAAACATATTTCTCAAAAATACATGTGAGCCTTCAGATCTCTGACTACTTGACATTCCAACACAAAAAATATGGCTAAAATATGCTGGCATTCACTTATGTCGCAATTTATACATCAAAGACAACTAATCATTTTTCTCTAAATTAGCACATATGATAACATGCTCCCATGAATTCTCAAATTCATCAAGTGTTGTAGAATTTCTAATGACATTCTTAATGCTTTAATACTAGTCATGAAAAGTCAAAGGATGTAATTTATCTGGAAATTTATTCAATATGCGCCACAAACAATATCGATGCACTGTTTGAGAAAAAACTTAGGCAATAGCTTTTGTCATAGCAGGATCCTGATCTGTGATGATTACATTTGGTGCACCTTTAGGTATGACTTCTATAAACTTGGTAAGCAACCAAACAAAAGACTCAAATTTCTCATCGCTTATAAAGCCACAACCAAAAATAATTGTTTGATAATGATGATTAACTCCTACAAATGGTGCAAAAATCAATCCATATTTGTTGGTGTTATATGTTGTATCAAATACAACCACATCACCAAATACACTGTATGTGGTCCTTGATATACGATCTGCCCAAAAATACCTACTAAATCTACTAGCTAAATCAGTTTCATATTGAAAGAAAAAAGCTGGATTTTTCTCTTTTTCGGATGCAAATAGCTCAATTAGTGTTTTAGCATCAATACCCCTTTGTTATCCTTTAGATCTCTCTCAAAGTTTCAGATATCTCTTTCTAAACAACCAATCCGCTCGGTCCCTCCATACTCTATCTCCAATAATTGCATTTGTTGGTAAGTTGGTACATTAGCCTTTGAAAACTGTTGAGTCAATGCTTTTTTTGCTATTGTAATTTTATGATGTGATCATAACAAATGTACCTTTGAAGGAGTCGAGAGTGGATGATTGTGACCTTCTATGAAGTTAGTGACAACCCAATTGGGTCCAGTTTGTTTTTGATAAATGAAATCTTTGATTTACAACCAGTTCTAACTTCGCCATATGCTCTTTCCTTTATCCGGTGATCACCTTTTGCTTGTTTATTTCGGTGGTCATCTGTATGTCCTTTAAAGCATACAAATATTTTCCACACTACTTTTTTTGACATCTTATTTTTCTTGCTACTATATATCCTTGCACTAAATCTGGATTCACGTGCATATTGGTTATAGAATGAAAATACCTCATCTATTGATGAGAATTCCATCCCATATTTTGGCTTCCGATCATCTACAACTTGAGGAATATATAGCTGATCATCACTGTAAATTTCAACCATTGCTAGGAAACTCTGCATATTATCATCATATTGCAAGAAATAACATTCTAAATAAAATATCCATTTTAAAAAAAATCACAGTATGAAAATTGATTGCATAAAATCTAACATCACAAACCAAATATTACAATTACAAATCGACAATGTATATATATATATATAATCTGAACTAAACAATTAAAAATTGTAATTTTCACAGAAAAAGAAGATAAAAAAAATAGAAAACACTATTATTGTCATAGAATCTGATATAAGCAATTAGAAACTGTAATTTTCACAGAAATATAAGATCAAAAAAATAGAGAAACTGTAATTTTCACAAATTAATAGTTTCGGAACGAGGAACTGAATGGACACCTTTAAAGTAGGTAAAGCAAGGATCGCAGGTCGGTCTAGATGCATTGCAATCCTCCGACGCGCGAGAGAGAGGGTTGATCGGAACCCTAGCTTGGCTTCAGACTGCAAGTCTCGGACGCGCGTGCGCGCGCGAGAGAGAGAGAGAGAGAGGTGGGGGCTCACTGCGATGTTGTTCTCCTGCCGACGAGAGAGAGAGAGAGGGGGTTCGACGAAGCCCTAGCTTGGCTTCGGAGAGAGGGGGGCTCGGTGTCGCTTTGGCCTCCAACGAGAGAGGAGGGTGAAAGAGGGTGAAAGATTGCGCATAATTTTCTCCCGCAGGAGAACAACTTGTGTGTGTGTGTGTGTGTGTCGTGTGTGTGTGACAAATCCAATTTGATAACTAGAGAAATTAAATTAGGCTAGTTTTTTTTAAAAAAACTACTATAAGAAACCATAAAACGACTATAATATAAAATCACATATGTTTTCTATGTCATTCCCTCGACTAATCTACACTTTTCCTTTTATTTTTTTCTTCCTTCCATATAAATACTTTCTCATTCTCATTAGACACCCGAGTTACTGCCCAAGTACCCCCTCATTCTCATTGCACCCTCCTGAGTTACTGCCCAAGTACCCCTACACTTAGCTCCGCCCTTGGTCATTCAGGAGGAATAAAATCATCTTTATTTTTTACTTCGTTAGAACAAAGGGGTCGTCTTTAGGCATAGGTCATTAAGGCCTATGCCTAGGGCCTCAAATTTTATTGGGGCTCATTATTTTTGATATATTAAATATATTTTTATTATATATTTTAAGGGAATGGAAAAGAATAGGGCCTTGATAAAAAATTTGCGTATCTTACTTTTTAGTCAAAACTATAGATTTTATAAAAATCTTATTATTGTTCCAATGGATAGAGTCGTAGGATACTCTCTTTTTAATATTTTAAATTTAATTTTTATTATGTATATTATTTTATAAGATCGAATATATTCATCTTCAATATCTTTCAACCCTAGTCTTCTCTTGTTACATTTATTTTTTTTTGGTAGTGACGTTTTCTTTTCTGGTTGGTAAGAACATGAATTAAATTTTTTTATCCATGCAATTCAAAATAAAAATATTAGTCTTTTTTTGAATTCCCCTTCTTCCCCTGACTAGCTCTCCTTTTTGTACTTCTCTCGCTCATTGATATTGGGAAAAAGAAATTATACTTAACGCTGTCACATTGATACGGTTGGTGCTACTATACTCCTTGCTTGATTAAGTTCAAATGTTGAGGGATTCATCCATATTATGTTCGATCGAAATAGAGGATTTTATTATTTTTGAGCAATAGTGAGTTTGATATTTTTATCATTTCCCTTCCTTATAGACACTAAATTTAGCTTTTATTTATAAGTATTTATGGAAATAAATTTTTTGGCTTCCCGTTTGTTTTTATTCTATCATTTTCAACTATTTTGGTTTAGGTAATAAAAAATATGATTTATTTTTTTTCTTTTGTTCTGTGCCTAAAATGACTTATTTAATTCTTAAGAAATGATAATGACTAATTTGATCTCGTTATGATTTTTATTTTCTAAGGATTATATTTAGTTGTGTCATTTTGTAAATATATTATTTATTTATTTATTTTGGTTTGTGGTGATGATGAGTTGAGGATAGAAACATGATTTTTTCTATTATATATTGTCCAATTTCATTTATTCCTTTTTGTAAGAGTTGTTATTTTCGTCTTTCATTTGAATAATTAGACATTTTTTTTATTTTTCTTAGTTTTTAAATAACTCTGAATATATTTGTTTTCGACCAAGTCGGTTGACAGTTGCAAGTTTAAATGAAAAAAGACGAGTAAAATTTTTTTTAAACAATGTTAATGACTTATTTTTTCGCCTAGGACCTTAAATAGGCTTGAGCCGGCCCTGAGGGAAGTTTTTACATGTTTTAACTAAACATGTTTTTTTAAATTAGTTTATGAAACAAATCCAATTGAGTAACCAGAGGATTAAATTGGCCAGTTTTTTTTTAAAAAATAACATATGAAACAAATCCAATTTGATAACTAGAGAAATTAAATTGGGCCGTTTATAATAAACCATAAAAATGA
This sequence comes from Boesenbergia rotunda, assembly GCA_024364735.1. Taxonomy (NCBI): domain Eukaryota; kingdom Viridiplantae; phylum Streptophyta; class Magnoliopsida; order Zingiberales; family Zingiberaceae; genus Boesenbergia; species Boesenbergia rotunda. The sequence continues at coordinate 231,704 of JAGFNQ010004141.1, read as the reverse complement.
CAATAATATAAAAATAACAAATTAAAAAACAAATATTTTTTAAAATTAGCTTAGGAAACAAATCCAATTGGGTAACTAGTGAAATTAAATTAGGCCATTTAAAAAAAAATAGCACAAACAAATCTAATTCGATTAGAGAAATTAAATTAGACCAATTTTTTGTTTTAAAAAAAAACTACTACAATAATAAACCATTAAAACGACAATAATATAAAAAAACACAAATTATAGTAATATGCGCATCCGGGAATTGAACCCGGTCAGGAACGTGGAAAGGTACTATGATACCACTACACCAGATGCAGTTGTTGATGCTATTACGTTATTTTATTTAAAATAGATAAATAAATTTAAAGATTATATTAAATTTACTCACTATTTTTCTTGCATCTAAACATTTCAAATGACTAAAATAAACCCTACCTCTTCGAAATGACAATCAAAAGACTTGGTCAACATTTTTTTGTTTTCCCCCCTCTCTTAATCAGAGGAAAATCTTGGTGAAGTAAACAAGTTCTAAAGAGGAAAAGTAGAATTCTTGGTGCAATATTAGATGAGTTAAATACAATCTAATAAATCTAATTCAAGTTTGATAAAATTACAATAATCCATGATGATTTAGCTGTCTACATCAAAATGCATGCAAAGTTTATAAGGAAAAAAAAACAAGACAAGGCTCGTAGATAACAATCCTCAATCAGCATCTTCTATTTCTTCATCCTCTGGCACACCCCTTAGATACAACACATTATTGCACCTGCAGAAATGTGTTGGAAAAGAAAAACATGTTTCAAATTTCATGGATGGACAACTATGCTTGTGCTTTATTTATAGTTTTACCTTATCAGAATCTCCCCCAGGTTTCCAGTAAATTGGCCATCAATGAATTCTTCGGTATTAGCCAGCTACATCGTCAGAACAAGAAGAAATCAAAGTGAGTGAAGATACAGGTCCAATGAATTTTTAATGTAAGAATAATTATAAAAAGACAAAAGCAAAAGGAACATTTTTTTACCAAATATTGAAATGGGCACAACTCGTCTGTGTTCATTTTTTTCAACAATTCTCATCTTTCAACCCCTATTCTATCCATTTTCAAGTTCCCTGAAAAACCTAACTGGATATTCTAGTTGAAAGTCATTTTTGAGGCATATTGTTGGAACCTTCCTTCTTCCAACCTAAGGTGATCATGGAGTCACACTTTAATTTTGCATACACTTAGGTGGTGTTTGGTTTGGGATGCAGGGATAGGAATGGAGTTGATAGTAGACTGAAATGGGAATGGGAATGAATTCTAAACCTGCCACTTTAATTGGGTTTTGTCCATTTCAGATTATTTAGGAATGATTCCAAAATTGTTATTCCCAAACCCATTAACCAAACACTCTATATTTCTATTATTTCATTCCCTCATTTCTAAACCCCTAAACCAAACGCCACATTAGTGTTTTGATACCTATTCAGAAAATTAGTTCGTAGGGTTAAAAGTTAAAACCTCAAATTTATACAAATTTAAAGGTGTATAAGGTCCTAAAATGACATATTTTTGTCCAAAAATGCACAAGTTGATTTGCAACCCAACTAGTGGAGCACCATTTTGTTGTTCTTTTACCATGCAAGAACACTGGCAAAGATCAGCTTGCAAAGTTAAATCCACAAATTAATCCAAAATTAAGGTGTGAGAAAACAAAATTAATCACCTTAGGTTGGAGAAGACTCAAATATCGATCTATTTTTTGTTCAAAATCGTACCACAAGCTCAACTTATAGATTTTTTTTCCTACCTTTTTTCACCAACCAATGAACTTGCCGAGTTAAACCCTTAAGTTATTGCAAAATAATCTTCTTAGATGGGGAGGAACTCAAATCTCTAATTATTGTCCAAAATTAATGGAGCAAGCTAATTCGCAAATCAACTTGCACTTGAATTTTGGTAGAAACTTGAAAATCAAGAATACACCGCGCAAAAAATAAATGTTCGGCCATGAATTGGTAACAGCAGGACATGATATGTTTAAAGGTCCAAGGAAAAACTGAGGCATTTAAATATTGAGAGACAGTTATGATAAGCAAATACTATTTATTTACCTGCAAGTTCATATAGGAATCTACTGACACAAGATAACCTGAGACAATACAGAAAGAAAATGGAAATAGTGAGTTAAGTGATATATTTGGAGAACCTCCAACACAATCAACCATTAGATGCAAACATGTACTGGCGCATAAGCACGCATACGTATATACTTTTTTGGCCTACATAGGAATCAACTAACCTCTTGAGATACAAGTCAGTGACCTATCTTAAACATACTTTCTTAGGCATGACCGTAAACCATAACTTACCTTTGTATTCCATTCCCCACATTAACTTCCCAATCACAGGCTTCCCAGTTAAATTGTTCAAGAAAGGTTTAGGGTTAACTGGCACAGTCTGCAAAGAAGCAAAGAAAGGAATGTTACAGGTGGAAAACTCAATAAGGAAAAAGGACAAACAACTACACAGCTACAATAGGCTTGGAAACACTTCCTTCGATCAATAAGAAATAAAAGAACGAAAATAAAATGAAAAAACAAACAATTACGGAGATCAATGCACAAAGCCACAAGCAAATTATCCAAGCGAATTCTTATTTCATAAAATAAAAAAAATCATTTCCATCAAGTGTGCAATCTTTCTGGAGGAACATTAAGATGCTTAAATGAGCCAATAAAATTTGTTAGACGAGATGGATTTCTTCCGTGACAAGTTGAATGATAGATCTATTAATAACCTGAAGACGCCATGAGAAACAAACGCGAAAAAGAGTAAAAGAAGAGGAGGATAGAGATCTTACTGCCATCAGTGAATGAAGCAAGGAACTCCTCACCGAGGAGGAGAAGCACGTCGTGAGCTTTACTAGGGTTTTTGGAGCAGAGAGGTAGCCACATTTATTGATGGGCTGTTGTAATGGGCTTTCGCGATCCTAAATTACAAATAAATTTATTATTTTATATCGATCTATATGAGATGAGACTTTTCTCGTATTTTAAATCGTCCACCATCATCGGCGCCACACTCTGATTGTCGTGTGTCCATGGCCGACGACTTCCAATCGCCTATCCCGACTAAATTATAATCCGAGAGAATGTGAATGTGAACCAAGGAGGATCACCACAAATTACTATCATGCCGAATTCTCCCGGGCTCATCTTCTCTGTTATAGTTTAGTCAAGATAGGTGGCTAGAGGGCATCGGTGATGGGCAGGCATCATTCGGGCAGGGCACTGACAGTGGACAGGCTATTTGGGATAGGAGGATAGGGAAAAAGTGAGATAGAAGATCTCATTTGTCAATATCCTACCGGGAGGTACAATGTCCTTATAAATGAATTGAATGTTCATAAACAAATTTAATATTTACTTGGTAAGAACTAGTTCATAAACAAACAAAATTGAACATTCATAAACAAACAAACCTGAACACATATATATTAAGCTCGTTAAAGTTCATGAATAATATTCGTGAATCATATTTATTAATAAAATTCTTACCAACCTGTTAAATAAATAATTTTTTTTTAAAATAAACAAATAAGTTTGAATCATCAAATTCAATAACCATTCAAATAAGTAAAAATTTTAAACAATTAAAAAAGTTTAAATTGAAAACTCGATAATATCTAAACGAATCCAACTCAATCTAAAATTAAGTTTATCAAAAATAAATTAACAATCATTTTAAAAATTTGATTCATTTTAAGCTTGACTTAATTTAATTTATTTACCTTATCAAATAAACTTCCATATCTAAAATTGGACTTCGCTCGACTTATACGGCTCTACCCCTCAGGCTTGACCTAGTTCGCCTAAAGAAAGTTCAAGTCATTCACGCGTAGTGGAGTTTTAGAGAAAAGTTTCGCTTTGCCTCATCAAGTTTATTGGCCTTTCCATTGTAACCTCTAAAATTAAAAAAGTAATGCAATGTTTACCTTTGTCTTCAAGCTTACAACAGCATATGAGATCAGTTCATGAGCAACTTCTCATCATGTGAATAACGGATACGGGTATACAAAAAGGCGTTTATACAAGATCGTTATGCTGCCCGAGAGCTCTCAGTGAACAACAATTTCATGTTCTCCTTGAGTGTTACATTGGCTCATTTGCTATTCCAAAAGAAAACAAACTTTAACATCCTCTTTAAAGTTCCATCAATTCGCTTGCAAGTCAAGAAAGCAAGAGCCTTGCTGTTTTTGCGAATCTGAGGTTTGGCAAACAATGCTATCGAATGAACAAGCTTATGAAGGCCTCCAAGTATCCAGAAAGCTGTAGGGAAACAGCAGTTGATTTGCTCACAATGCAGCAATAAAAAACAAAGAGGGTGTTTAGTATTTTGTTACCTGTCCCAGTATCCCTTTTCCGGTCTGTCCTTCAATGACCAATCCTGCTGTGAGGCCGATCATCGCAAGTGTCCCATTTATTGCTTCAGCTTGGCGTCGTCTCTGTAAACAGGATGAATGATCAGGTACTAGGCAGACATGTTGAAATGGCTAAGATTGGATTCCAATATCCAATGTGTCAATGTTCTACTCTAATTCACAAGATATTAGGTACACTCATGTTCACTTGTATGATTGTTATTTGTCTAAATTTCGAAACTGCTGGTCTGCTGATTCGCTTGCGGAATATTTGTCCTACATTTTTCTGGTAAAAAGTTATAAAGTTAGTTTAATAGATCCCTATGATATTTAGGCAGGCTCTATTTTTTACTGGGAGATAAATAATAGGAGAGACAAGTAAACAAAGAAACCAACTTTCTTATCCTCGTTACTTCTCTCCATCTGTTGTTTCTCTCAACCTAAGAGAGCCCTTAAAGATGTGACATGGAGATTGCTAGTCCACTTCCGGTAGTGTAGTCTACCTAGTAGTGTAGGCCTAATTGCTCAAAGATGGCTTGCGAACCACGGGCAAGTGAAGAGCACAAATGCTGACTCTTCTATAAAATTTGCAGTAGAGGACCCTTGGCAACCGCAACCGGCCGAGATGTAAGCTCTATAAAATGACTACTTTTTAACAAAACAAGAACCAAAGTGAAAAAATCAGAAACCTACTGATTATAACACTGGCAGAAGCCTGTCAGCAAAATGATCACACTCATTGATCATTCTCCTCCATGTTCAAAAGTCAACCGCATTCAACAAAAAGAATAGCATTCAGTGATTTCTTACTTTTAGTTTTTCTTTGGCTTTGATTTCTTGCATCTGTTTTGCTGCTAACCGTTTGGCTTCTACAGGATCAACCATTATGACGGGATCATCAAAACTGCCTTTTCCCTGCGAAGTCTACATAATCGAAGCATGTACATCTTGTGTGAGAAGAAGAAATGAAAAACGAATCAATAATTATATAAACAATACTGAAGGAAGCAAAGCCATGCTGGAAACATGTAAACTCCCAAATTAACCTTTCTAATATCATTATTACACGAGAGTATAAAAATGTTTAGAGAGAGAACTCAAGATAGATATTTGATGCATTTAATCCTTAAAGCACAAGAATTCCAAGTAAACTCCATAGTCGCAAGAAATCAGTTCACATAAAGAGATAGTTGTTATCCTTATTACTCTATCCACTTGGAACACAATTCCAACTTTACATTCCAATTAACTATAATTTTGTGTCTTATATCACTATTGTGTTTTTAAAAAATCAGAGGCATTGATTGCAAGAAATAAACCAAATTAAACAAGTAAATCTAAATCAAGAAGATGGAAACATATACTCTGAATCTATTTAGTAAAACTTTGAAGGCAAGATTAATAAACCTACCCGGGATTTTCTAATATCTTAAGATCTTACTTTACTGGATCAAGAACCAAAGGAAACTGAGTGCTTCTCTAGGACTTTGACATGATATAGTTATGGAACAGTACACACCTTACCACCTAATAATTCATTGAGCAGGCTATGAAAGTTTGAGGAAAGCAGCTATGCTTTAGCAAAAAACAATAATGATAGGCCTGAAGTGAGAAGCAAGGTTTCTTGGGTTGCAAGGGTGTAATAGGCATGGATCAATGTGAGCAACAAGGGTATGGAGCTGGAAGGGCTTCTACATTTGGAGCTGAAGCATGCGCAACTCAATCATATAATTTCAGTTTCTCTTATGTAGTCATTACAGTATTATTTGTTAATGCAGTCTGACCCTGATTGTTGTTTTGGTATTGACATCGATTTTAGTTTAGGTTGATTATGATTATGATGATTAAGTCCTGGTCGGGGATCAGGCATGGTGTTGGAAAATCCTAGTCTGGAGGGCTAGGTGTTGGAAAATCCTAACCTGGAGGGTTAGGTGTGAAAAGTCCTAGCTTGGAGGGCTAGGTGTTGGAAAAGTCCTAATTCGGAAGGGTTGAGTGAAAAGTCCTAGCTTGGAGGGCTAGGTGAAAAGTCCTAACTTGGAGGGTTAGGTGCAAATTCCCATCCTGGAGAATTAGGTGAAAAAGTCCTGGCTTGGAGGGTCAGGTGCCTAGCTTGGAGGGCTAGGTTGGATGATGTTCTAACTCGGAAGGGTTGGGTGAAAAGTCCTAGCTTGGAGGGCTAGGTGAAAAGTCCTAGCTTGGAGGGTTAGGTGAAAAGTCCTAACTTGGAGGGTTAGGTGCAAATTCCCAACTTGGAGAGTTAGATGGAAAAATCCTTAGCTTGGAGGGCTAAGGTGGATGAATTCTTAGCTTGGAGGGCTAGGTTTGAGTCCCTGGATCGGTCTGGTGACCGATCAGGGACATTGGCACGCTGCTCCTTCGTGGATCGGTCTGGTGACCGATCCAGCGATGTCTGATCGGACTGGTGACCGATCAGGGAGCGCACAGTGAGGTTGGGAACCTACTGTGTGGCTCCTGATCGGACCGGTGACCGATCAGGGAGCAGGCTGCTTCCTTGCTGCCCTTGCCTCTGATCGGTCTGGTGACCGATCAGGGAGCGGACGGTGAGTGAGTTCCTTGCTGATCAAGTCCTGGATCGGTCCGGTGACCGATCAGGGACTTTGGATCTGATTAAAAAATCACTGTTCATCTGTCCTGATCGGTCTGGGTGACCGATCAGGCTTCACTCTGATCGGTCTGGTGACTGATCAAGCTTCACTCTGATCGGTCGGGTGACCGATCAGGCGTGTATAGCCGCGAGAGCTGGGAATCTCAGCGAAGCAGTGGATCGGTCTGGTGACCGACCCACACGCCCTGGATCGGTCCGGTGACCGATCACTTTAATTCAAATTGCACTGTCAGACGCGGTCAGAGCATCTGATCGTATCCGATTCGCTGCTGCTTGCTTCTGATATTTGATTTACTGTATGATTTACTGCTCTAACAGTCTGATTAAGCTGCAGGTGACAGGGGAGGATTCAAACACTCAAGGAGAGGTCAATGGAGGCTTTCCTTGGAGTAGGTTTGTCCGATTCTCCATTTCAGGTTGCAACGGCCGAGCTGCAGACTGGAGCCGAGACTGGGGCTTGGCTGAGGGGATCTCAGGAAGACCAGAGAGGGCTCAGTGGTAGCTGGCGTTGGCAGCGTGGTAGCTGGAGGCTACGGAGGATGTTGTCACCTGGTGCTGTGTAGAGAATCAAAAGGGCGGAAGTTGGCTTCGTGGAAGAAGAGTTCGAAAACCAGTGTTCTTGCCGCGCCTTGTGTTCTCCACAACTTGCTTGTTGTGTTCTTTAAGTTTTCATCACTTTGAGCAAGCGATCGTGAAGCAATCATTCATTACTTGAGCGCTTGAAGGAGAAAACAAGGAGCTTGGAGTCCGACAGTGGGAAGACACGAAGAAGGGTTCTTGCGTGAGATCGCCACTGGGTGGAGCTCAGGGAAGCTTGCTGTGTTCTTGTCCTTGCTAGTGTTTGAGTAAGATCCTTCTTGTTGTTTCTTTGTGCTTAAACTTTATCTGTGATTGAAACGCTGTGGAGAGGTTTCTCCACCGAGAAGGAGGTTGCGTATATACTCCGGG
>JAGFNQ010004141.1:126029-220509 GCA_024364735.1 Boesenbergia rotunda | reverse complement strand
AAAGCCTATTTGGAGTGGAAAGAAAGTGGAATTAGTATTTGATTGTCACAACTATTCTGAAGAGAAGAAGGTAAAAACTCGCTGCCGTTGAATTTGTTGATTATGCAATTATTTGGTGGATCAAATTATTCTAAGCAGGAAAGAAACAAAGAGAGACCCGTTGGTAGTTGGGAGGAGATGAAGACTATTATGAGAAAGAGATTCATTCCAACACATTACTATCGGGATTTGTATCAACGGTTACAAGTCTCACACAAGGATCCAAGACTGTGGAGGAATACCACAAAGAGATGGAAATTGCCATGATTCGAGCCAATGTGGAGGAGGACCGAGAAGCAACCATGGCACGATTTTTACAAGGTTTAAATCAAGAAATTGCAAATGTAGTGGAGTTGCAACATTATGTGGAGCTTGAAGACATGGTGCATATGTCCATGAAGTTGAAAGACAACTCAAAAAGAAGGGATCGAACAAGCATGTGGGGCAAAGTTCTCATTCCGTCAACTTGAAAATCTAGTTGGAACAAAAGAGATGATAAAGTTGAATCAAAGAAAAAGCCCGATTTTTCAAAGAATAAGATGCAAGCTCTCCATTGGTCAAGGGAAAGGAACCCCTCCAACCTTCAAGAAATAGAGATATTAAATACTTTAAGTGCTTGGGAAGGGGACATTTGCATCACAATGCCCAAACAAAAGAATTATGATTTGAAAGAAAATGGCGACATCGAGACTGAAAGTGAGTCCGAAGATGATAGTGTCTTGCCCGCATTATTGGAAAGTGATGAAGAGTATCCCGTTGAAGGTGAAGCCCTTGTCACTAGGCGTGCTCTAAATGTGCAATTGAAAGAAGATAATGAAGAACAACGAGACAACATATTTCATACCCGTTGCCATATCAAAGACAAGGTATGTAGTATGATTATAGATGGGGGAAGTTGCACTAATGTAGCTAGTACTATTTGGTTGAGAAATTATGCTTACCTACCACTAAGCATCCTAGACCTTACAAACTACAATGGTTAAATGATTGCGGGGAAGTCAAGGTCAACAAGCAAGTGTTGGTTTCATTTTCCATTGGTAGATATCATGATGAGATACTTTGTGACGTAGTACCAATGCATGCAAGTCATCTACTTTTAGGAAGACCATGGCAATTTGATAGGAAGGTCATGCATGATGGGTTTAAAAATAAGTATTCTTTTATGATGCATGGTAAACATGTAACTCTTGTACCATTGACTCCTAAACAAGTATATGAAGATCAATTGAGGATCAAAAATGAGAGTGAAAAAAGAAAAGAGTGTGAGAAAAAAGAAAATGAGAAAAGGAAAAAGAATGGAAAAGAAAAAGAGTGTGAAAAAGAAAAGGTGAGGATGAGATGAGTGGAAAAAAGAATGAAAGAGGAAAAGAAATTCAAGAGCAAGAGAGTAAAAAAGGGAGCTTTTATGCAAAAGAAAGAGAGGTTAAGAGAGCGTTTTATGCTTCACAGCCAATGATTGTACTTTTGTACAAGGAGGCCAATTTTAACACTAACGATCTTAACCCTACTTTGCCTAGTGTTGTTAAATCTCTTTTGCAGGAATTTGATGATGTATTTCCTGATGAGGTTCCTGATGGGTTGCCACCACTTAGAGGAATAAAGCACCAAATTGATTTCATCCCTGGAGCCGCCATTCCTAATCGTCCAGCTTATAGGTGTAACCCTGCTGAGATTAAAGAACTTCAAAGGCAAGTTGAAGAGTTGATGAAAAAAGGGTACGTCCGAGAAAGTTTGAGTCCATGTGCTGTCCCCGTTTTGCTCGTACCGAAGAAGGATGGGACTTGGAGAATGTGCGTTGATTGTAGAGCTATCAACAAGATTACGGTAAAGTATCGTCATCCTATTCCTAGATTAGATGATATGCTAGATGAACTACATGGCTCTTGCATTTTCTCTAAAATTGATTTGAAGTCGGGCTATCATCAAATTCGCATGCGTGAAGGAGACGAATGGAAAACTGCATTTAAGACAAGGTATGGTTTGTATGAATGGTTAGTAATGCCATTTGGGCTTACTAATGCACCTAGTACCTTCATGAGGTTAATGAACCATATTTTGCGTGCTTTTATTGGGATTTTTGTTGTAGTATATTTTGATGACATCTTGGTTTATAGCAAAAATTTAGAGGAACACCTACAACATTTACAAAATGTTCTAGTTGTTTTGCGAAATGAAAAGTTATATGCTAACCTTCAAAAATGTTCTTTTTGCACTAATCAAGTTGAGTTTCTTGGTTATATTGTTAGTGCTAAGGGAATAGCAGTTGATGAGAAGAAGGTTAAGGCTATTCGTGAATGGCCAACACCAAAAACAATAACTGAGGTACGAAGCTTCCATGGTTTGGCAAGTTTCTACAGAAGGTTTGTAAAGAATTTTAGCACTTTAGCTGCACCCTTGACTGAAATTGTTAAAAAGAATGTTGGATTTCATTGGGATAGTGAACAGGATTCAGCATTCAACTCACTTAAGGAGAAATTAAGTTCTGCACCATTACTTGCGTTACCTAACTTTGCTAAAACTTTTGAAATTGAGTGTGATGCATCAGGAATAGGTATTGGAGCTGTGCTAATACAAGAAAGTCGACCCCTTGCTTATTTTAGTGAAAAATTGAGTGGAGCAGCTTTGAACTATCCCACTTATGACAAAGAGATGTATGCTTTGGTGAGGGCTTTAGAGACTTGGCAGCATTACTTGTGGCCCAAAGAGTTTGTCATTCACACTGATCATGAATCATTGAAGCACTTGAAGAGTCAAAGTAAGTTGAATCGACGTCATGCGAAATGGGTGGAGTTCATTGAATCATTTCCTTATGTGATCAAGTACAAACGAGGTATGGAAAATACTGTTGCAGATGCTTTATCTCGAAGGTATACCTTGCTCTCTACTTTGAACACTAAATTGTTAGGATTTGAATACATTAAAGATTTATATTCTAAAGATCCTGACTTTGGAAATGTATTTGAAGTTTGTGAGCATGCTGCATTTGGGAAGTTTTATAAGCATGAGGGATTTCTATTTAGAGTGAATCCGTTATGTGTGCCTAACTGTTCATTGCGGGAATTATTAGTCCAAGAAGCCCATGGTGGGGGACTAATGGGGCATTTTGGAGTAAGGAAAACACTTGATGTTTTGTTGGAGCATTTCTTTTGGCCACATATGAAAGGAGATGTTGTAAAATTTTGTGAGAAGTGTATCACATGTAGGCAAGCAAAATCTAAATCTTTACCTCATGGGTTGTATACACCTCTACCAATTCCTAGTGAACCTTGGGTTGATATTTCTATGGACTTTATTGTAGGATTACCAAGGTCAAAACGTGGTATGGATTCTATTTTCGTGGTCGTAGACAGATTTTCCAAAATGGCTCATTTTATTCCTTGTAGGAAAACAGATGATGCTAACCATATTGCTGATCTCTTTTTTAGGGACATTATGCGACTTCATGGAGTGCCAAAAAGCATAGTTTCAGATCGTGATGCAAAGTTTCTAAGCTATTTTTGGAAGACACTATGGGGCAAGTTGGTAACAAAGTTGTTGTTTTCTACAACGTGTCATCCACAGACAGATGGACAAACTGAGGTAGTAAATCGTACCTTAGCTACTTTATTAAGAGCTATAATTCAAAAGAATTTAAAGGGTTGGGAAGATTGCTTACCACATGTTGAATTTGCATATAATAGATCTATACATTCTGCTACTAAGTGTTCACCTTTTGAAGTAGTATATGGTTTCAATCCGCTAACTCCTTTGGATTTATCACCTTTGCCTATCTCTGAGCATGCTAGTTTGGATGGTACTAAGAAAGCTGAATTTGTGAGACAAATGCACGAGAAGGTAAGGATGCAAATTGAAAAGAAGACTGAACAATATGCTACGCAAGCCAACAAGGGACGAAAGAAAATAATCTTTGAACCCGGTGATTGGGTTTGGGTTCATATGAGGAAGGAGAGATTTCCTGCTAAACGTCGTACTAAGTTGCATCCAAGAGGAGATGGACCATTTCAAGTGGTGGCGCGAATCAATGATAATGCCTACAAGCTTGACTTGCCGGGTGAGTATAATGTGAGTTCCACATTTAATGTTTCTGATCTCTCTCCCTTTGATGTAGGTAATCAAGATTCGAGGACGAATCCTTTTGAGGAGAGGGGGAATGATGGAGACAAAGGAAGTGAACAAGTTGCCCAACAAGCTAACGATATGGATCATGCTCAACCCACTCTAGAAGATATTGGTGATCCATTATGCATCAAAGGGGGCCCAATTACAAGGGCTAAGGCTAAAAAGATGAAAGAAGCACTTTATGTGCTAATTGAAGATGTGAAAGCCAAAGCGACCATTGAAGAAGGTTTGACCAAGAGCAAGTCTTACGGCTTAGTCAACCTAATTCAAGCCTTAGATGAGCTTAACTAGTATCCTTAGTCTCTTGTCTATGTAAGAAGGATATGTTAATTTTGTGGGTTCAATTTAGGCCTAATTTCTAGCTTTATTTGGGTTGTAATGGTGTCAAGAGCTCAATAAGCCTATGTAGTCTATATAGGCCTCTACTAAATGGGCTTCCTTTTGGCCTTTTAGGGTTTTTAGGTCACCCTATAGCTATAAATATATGGGGTGGCGGCCACAACATGTAACTTTTGGCTTATTCAATCTACTACATGGTGAGGCTCTCACTTGTTGGTTCTTCATTGAACTAGAACTTATCAAGGCATCCCCTTGTGGCGTTCAAGACTTATCAACCTCCATCCCAAGGTTGTGACGTCTATCATCTTCTTCTTCTATACCAAGGTTCGTGCTTCCTTAAGCATTGGGTCGAGGTTTCTTTCTTCCATTCTCCATCTTTTCGATTTAGACTATCTTTCCCTCTTTCTTCCATTTGTTGTGTGTTCTTGAGACTTATTCTCATTGGGTTCGCATCATTACATAAAGTAATTAGAATTTAAAGAATAGCTCATGGAGGTAATTGAAATTGTAGGAAGGACATTGTTGAAAAAAGATGCAATGAAGCTCTTTCTAACTTCTCCAAGTTCAAAAGATGTTTGTAATCTATATCAAGAACAACTTATGATTGTAAGATCACCATTGTATTTGACATAGTCACATGTAAAATTACTTTCATCATCTTTATGATCAAACTGTATTTGCCTCAACTATTTGAGGTCGGTTACATGAATCTTTATCCCCAATAACAATGACTAATGTTTTCTTGGTTTCACTTTGTTACATTCAGAACTACTGAAATGTTTTCCTAGAATACTTGATGCTACCCATCTATATAACACCCAGGAGATGTTTTCCAATCAAATCATGATTAAGTTAAGCTGAAACAGTACAAGAACCATATGAGAAGGCCTGGTGCATACATTTGCATTTACCAAAGCCAATAACCTTTGTTTTTTGCTTATCCACAGTACCATATTTGCCTGTTGTCTGCTTTGCAAAATCCGGCTAGAAGAAAAAAGGAGGAAAAAAGGAAATTAACATTCACAGTTGAAAGTAGGATATCAATATTTGTTCATAATAAATTCAAAAATTTGTCAGAAGAAGAAAGGAATTGAATTCCTCCACCCAGTCTTCCTTCAAAGCAAACATGGAAAAAAAATGACAAATTTGTTCTTTTCCTTTCTTTTCTCCCTAAATTTTCTCAAAGTAACCACACCATCAGTTGAATTTGTGGTTAAAAAATAAAATAAAGTACGGAAGGAAATTAAAAAATAGACTGTTAAAGAAAGTTCATGAGATTGCTTAGGAAAAAAAGTTGTTTCTGGATGCTAATCACATAAGTACCAAACTTAGCATTCATTATGAATCAGCCTAAATTTTCCTTCCTGAGTAACGGCAAGGTAGAGCACTTGATTTTGACCAACTCTAAAACCAATATATTACAGTATAATACACACGGATTAAATGTGGCGTGCCAAATGTATTCCCACATTAATTTGGCTCCAACCAACCAAATGAATCAGGTTGCAGTCAAGGGAATACAAATCAAGCTCGGTTGAAACAAACCCGGAAATAATAGTACAACTAGCCCAAGGTGGACCAATGCTCGGCTGAGGTGGTTGTTGACTCACTGAGTTCGGTTGAGGTGTGGGAGACTATGACTGAGGTGCCAAGAGGGGCAGATGAGTTCGGTTGACGTGATGCATCCCTAAGGGAGTGTCAAAGTGCGCATTTCATCCAAGCCAAATTAATACAGGAACATATTTAATTCGTTGCGCATCATAACATAATAACACTACAACTAGGATATCTAGAGAGATGTAAACTTATAATCGGTTAGACATAATCCCCGTGGTTGGGAATCAGCAATTGTCGAAGAACAAGACAAGAAGCAAAAAAAAGATAGAACCGTCATCTTAGCGGCCCCTGACCCAGGCCCCCATAGGAATTCAGAGGGAGATAAATCACGATTATCACTGATGTAGTGAGGCGCCTGGGGTTGAGGGGATTAAAACCAGCAAACCAGGGTTTTATTCCTGTGCGTAACTGGTGACCCTCAAACCTATGACCCCGAAACAAACGGTCAGGCGTTTTACCATCCGATCCAGCCCGTGGGAGCGGAAAACAAACAAAAGACCAAAAAGGCGAAACGCTCGCCCCCAGCGCCTCCGCCAGCCCGCCCCAGGACCAACACGGAGGAGGTAAATCACGGTTATCACTGGTGTAGTGAGACGCCTGGGGTCGAGGGAATTAATGCCAGCAGACCAGGGTTTTATCCCCGTGTGCAAGGAAAACAAACAAAAGAAGATATGTTCTGTGAGAGAGAGAGAGAAAGAGAGAGAGAGATTAACAACGTTGAATTTTGAACAGGGAATCCACTGAGGCATAAGACCAAACAGGGAAGGGACTAGAAAATTCAAATGCACAAAAAAGCTCCTTCCTCGCGAATACTCTAGGAAATCCCCGATTCGATCATGCGACCCTTTCCGAATCGAAAATTTTCATCTTGGGAGGTCTAGACACTGAAAAATCCCACCTTGATAGCTAGGAGGCATCGGTTACTTGCAAATATGTATGCAAGAGGCGGTGAGTTGGGGTCGTTCACCTGCGGGATGCTCTGGAGGCGGAAGAAGCGTGGACGGTGGAGGGAGGACCGCCGGAGGTCGGAAGCGACAACATCGATGATGGTTGCGGAATGTGGATGTGGTAGACTTCGTGCTCCTTTCATAGATTAATTATTCTACTCTGGTATTTATATTTTATTGAGTCCCATTGAGATAAATATTATCACAAGGAATACGAATTATTTTTCATTTTTAAATATCTTAAAATTTTCACTAATTTACTTTTAAAAAGTAAAAAAAATCTAAAATTTCGGATAGACAAATCGAGCCGGGCATGACATTCGGGCTGGTGCGTCCGGTCCGAATGTCATGCCTGGCTCGATTTGTCTATCCGAAATTTTAGCGGGCGCTTGGTATATATTCGATAATGGGAATGATAATGAATTTTCATTGAGGGGTTAATGACAATAGGAATGATTACTAGATTGATGATACTTGGTATAAATACTGGAATGAGTATAATTACCATTGATGCTGCTTGGTATGAATAAAAACGTAATAGGAATCAGAAAAAATTTACAATTTTACCCTTACTAATTAAATACATGAAAATTTAATTGTTTAAATTTTTATAGCAATTAGTTTATATGCAAGTATAAAATAGTTCAACATATCCAAAATGCAATTCCAACAGTAAAATTGTCTGCGGCAAAATATCAAAATAGACGCCCTCCACTATAAAATCATGTTCTTCAGTAAAACTGCAGAAAGCAATTGCTTCTGAAGTACTGCTTGGCCTACAGGTTTTGTGTTTATACAATTAATTTGTACTGCAGAAAGCGATTGTTCAAAAGGATGAAGGGTGGAAATGTTGCTAGAAGAAGGCACTTCATCATTGCCGATCTCTTCAAATTCATCTGAAACATGATGTTGAAAAAGGTCACAATTTGATCCAAGGGATCCGCCAATATCTGAAACCAAACCAAAGTAATTAATGAAAACTGAAACGAAGCATCAAGATCAGAAACTATATACTCGCCTAAGCAAATAGCACAAATACCTTTCATCATACCAAAATTTATGTTGTCTATATAAATATGCAAGAAAGCATCGTCCGATTCTATTGATCAATTTTGAGTTATGGTTAACTCCCTAATATTATTCAAAATTGGCACAAATTAGAAAGCAGGTGAATCTAACCAAAACAAGTGATGCAACATTAGAATGAGCATTATTATCTAAACCTCGGCCTAGCCATTAACAGTGAATCTAACCAAAATTACAGTCAGAACATTCTCAACTGAAAGGCAATCCAAGTAACCATACAAAAGCCAAAGACAAAGACAAAGACAAATGTCCAATAACATATAGCAAAGAGAGACAAAACTCATGTAACAACTTCAACATCTAATTTAAAGAAATTAGATTACAAGGTAAGAGGTGAACTAGTGATTAGGGAAGAATATATAGTTGGTTCTTTAATGACAAAGTCAGGCGAGGAAACTTCATTATCATGATATTATTATTCACATTGTCCAAAATAATGATAACATCATTCACAGGGGCGCAACAACGAGGGCATGGCCAAGTTGTTAGTGAAACTTATGTTACTTTAACCATTGACATCAAGCTAACCATTGACATTAAGCTTTAACTTGTCTGAGTCCCAACCAAAAAGATCCAAATCATACATAGAGAAAAAAGAAAGAAAATCCAAAGATCATTAAAGGCAAGCATGTCTAAAATTCTCCTTATGGAATTAAGATCCAGTTCAAAAATGTATGAAGAGAATAAAAATTAATGTAGATGTAATGCACAAACCTACCTCAGAGCACTAGATCAGGGGACAAAAAGGGTATCCAGTTCATTTAAGTCCATAGTAATCGAAGATAAATTTTTTACCTAAAGAACGTACCATGATACTTTAGTATGCATCCAAAATCTTATATCAACAAACTAGTTTGCATCATATAACACTTGATTGTTACATGGCAATGGTGAGAAATCCAATTGCCGAGCATGATAAACTGGGGCAGGGATCCTCTGGTCCCAAAATTCCTGGTCCATCCCTGGTCCACACTAAAATTACGGTCAGATCGTGATTGCGATCCGGCCGCAATTTGTTTCGATCCCCTCTAGGGTTCACCGTGCCCCTCAGGTTATAATTTGGGTTCGGGCGGGTGGCCGGAGGCCACCCGACGGCCTAAACCCTAAATCTAAAACCCTAAACCCTAAATCCCGACGGCCTAAACCCTAAATCCGGATTTAAGATTTAGGGTTTAGGATTTTAGATTTAGGGTTTAGGCCGTCCGAACCCAAACTATAACCTGAGGAGCACGGTGAACCCTAGAGGGGATCGAAATAAATTGCGGCCGGATCGCAATCACGATCCGGCCGTAATTTTAGTGTGGACCAGGGATGGACCAGGGATTTTGGGACCAAAGGATCCCTGCCCGATAAACTGGATTCGAATTAATCAATGTTGCCATGGTGAGAAATCCAGTTTGTTGACACAAGCCACTAACAACTTGCCGAGCATGATAAACACCGTCATTTCACACCAACCGCTTCCAATCCCACGAAAACCCCCGAAAAAGGGAAAGTTGGAAGCGAACAAAAGGCTACCTCAACCGGAAGGCTACCCCCAAGAAAGGAACTGGAAAAGCTTCATACGAAAAGTGGACAGGGGGAAAAGAGACGGACCTGTAACTTCCGAAGCAGAGGCGGCAGCGACGAGAGACTCTTGGGAGAAGCGGGCGGCGCTTGGAGAAGGAAGCAGCGCCGGGAGAACAACGCGACGCGAGGTGGGGAAGCGGAGAAGCGTGGCGGCGCCTGGAGAAAGAGGAGAGACGGTGTGTTGGGGAGGTGCGCGATGGGAGGGGAGACTTCGACGTGCGGCGCGGGGGGGGATTCTGTCTCCGATAAAAAAATAAAATAAAAGGGAAGAATGAGTTTAGCGATAATCGAGGGGTGGATGGATTATTAAATTAAGGGTATCATAATCATACATTAATTTTGATTCCTATCTACCAAGCATCAGATATGGGAATGAAACTGATATCATTTCCATTCCAGCCTCCTAAATCCGTCTATCAAGAACCTCCTTAGATTTTTTTTTTTACCTTTTAAAAGTAAATTAGTGAAAATTTTAAAATATTTAAAAATGAAAAATAATTCGCATTCCTTGTGATAATATTTATCTCAATGGGACTCAATAAAATATAAGAGAATACTCCAGTATAGAATAATTAATCTATTTTTTCGACGAAGTCTACCACATCCACATTCCGCAACCATCATCGCCGCTCACCGCTGACGATGTTGTCGCTTCCGACCTCCGGCGGTCCTCACTCCACCATCCACGCTTCTTCCGCCTCCAGAGCATCCCGCATGTGAACGACCCCAACTCACTGCCTCTTGCATACATATTTGCAAGTAAGCGATGCCTCCTAGCTATCAAGGTGGGATTTTTCAGTGTCTAGGCCTCCCAAGATGAAAATTTTCGATTCGGAAAGGGTCGCATGATCGAATCGGGGATTTCCTAGAGTATTCGCGAGGAAGGAACTTTTTTGTGCATTTGAATTTTCCAGTCCCTTCCCTGTTTGGTCTTATGCCTCAGTGGATTCCCTGTTCAAAATTCAACGTTGTTTGGTCCAGCTGAGCCGCGGCAGGCATAGTGTTAGTTTCCTTCGTCGCGTTCTTCGGCTCTCCAGTCCGTCGGCAAGATCTGGAAGCAATCGGCGATTCGCCGACGTCTAGTTCGCCTATCTTTCCCGTATTTCCTTGCCAAAGCCGAGGAAGAAGCGCATCTTCCTTCAGCCTCATGCGGCTCGAGATCCTTCCGCCATCGCTGCTGAGCACGAAGGGAGACCAAATCGGCCGTCGACCGGATCCTGTACCTAGGCCTGTATCAGAGTTCGAACAGTCAGGTTCTTCTTCTCGCTTTGATTACACCTTGTTTTACTTTTGGAGTATTACCCCATTGTAGACTTTTCGAATTCAGGATGCCATGTTTCTAACTTTCTACTGACTCGATTGGTAGAGGGATCATCTGGGTTTCTGAAAAAATCTTCCTTTGCATCCAATTTTTTGCTGATATTAGGAAAATTCCACTTACGGTCAATTTTCAAATGGATTCAGATAATTTGGGTGTTCCTTCGGCTTTATATGGTGGGTCTATTATTTCTTGGATAACAAACGTTGGTCTTTGCCGAGAGAGAAATACAAGTGATACTTTGGTCTTTATGCTTCCAATTATGCTGAAATTTTGATTTGATGATTGTTGAATGCCAAATTGAGAAATTGATAAATTGATAGTGCAATTATAAATTGTGAACTGAGTATTAACATGAAAGCTGAGATATCATCTTGTGAAGGATACTATGTTTTTTAGCTTCAGCTGTTTAACAAGCTAATCTAAACCTAGAGTGAATTATCCTCACTCTTCTCCGTGAGCTGGCGATTGTTTGAATCCCATTACAGTTTCCAATTATTAGATAGGCCTACTTTTGGGTAATTTTGGAATTCCAATAACTTAAATAAAAAGATTATTTTGAAGACTCAGTTTGCATATAATACAAGCGTCATCTTACTTTTTTTATGTGATAATTTAATCTTCCAAATTTTCTTATTACCTTTTCAATGCTGATCATATATAATCAAAGTAATTGTAATCTGTTGTTTTTCTTCAGAAGCATGAGAAGGCGGCCTGGGATTGCTGGTCTACAGAGTGCAGCTGCTTCCCGGGTACTATTATCGCTTCATTTCTTTGTATTTGCAGCTATTTGCGTGAGTTGAAACTCAAGTTACATTGTTTTATTATTCGTGTTGGTGTGTATTCCTTGGTAACTGGCTCATATTTCACTTTCATAGCCAATTACTCCCTTTGTGATGCTTTTTTCATTAGCTTAACTTTTAGTCCGTGCTTTGCTCTCTAATTCTCGGTATGCCTTTTAGTTATTTCATTATTCCTTCAGTATTATTTGTATTATTATTCTTGTTTTATTAATAGGAACAATATCGACAAGTTGGTGAAAATGTTGCTAGGATCAGGACAGATCTCATGAAGGAACAACTTGCCACATTTCGATCACAACTAGAAGAATTTGCTCGCAAACACAAGGTTTACTGATGCCCACTATTTGCCTAAGTTTTGATCTATCCAATTATCTTCTTAATAATTGTGCATATGAATTGATATGGCATTACATAGAACTTGATTTTAGATAAAAATCCATGTTATTGATCTTGAATGTTTTTCAGCATGGTTTTTTTATCTTTGTTTTATTGTTTTCTTAGTTGTTCTTGATTTTTTTTTAAATGAATGCTTATGTTTTATTCTTCAAACTATAGTAATTTCATTTGGGATATTTTACTAGAGCTAGTCTTTTTTTAGCTTTTGCAACAATAATTTAGTTATGTCTTTGTAATTAGAAGCAAATGCTTGTGTCATCTATCTTCAGTATTCTTACTCCACCTTTTTCTATTGCTTGATGGTGATTTTATTCATGGTTCCAATTGCAACCATCTGTATGAGTCTACTAGCAACTGATGGATTGTCTGAAACTGGTGAATTCCATTTTCTGATTTTGTTGCCTGAAGAACTATCATTGAATATTATCTTCATTTTTTTATGCAACTTACTCTATATGTTAAATGTTAACCTGTCAATTGTAATTTAAATAAACTGTATTGGTTAGGAAGCAACTTTTTTTATTTGTAAGTTAATCAGTACTTAATTATTATTACTCTTCCATCCTCCTGAATTTACATACTATTCCACAATTGTCTTGGTTGCAGAATGACATCCGTAAAAACCCAGTATTCAGATCACAATTCCATGAGATGTGTTCCAAAGTTGGAGTTGATCCCCTAGCCTCAAACAAGGGATTTTGGGCAGAGTTATTAGGGATTGGTGATTTCTATTATGAGCTTGGTGTGTATTTGTTATTTTTTTATGTTGACATATTTTTTCTGTTTCTATCTGGTTAATTTGTAAAACAAGATCTGTAGATAGTTTTTAGACAACATACAGGGTTTCACCAATGCTCGCATGTCTTTTAGATAATTTTTCTCCTTGTTTGTGCATATTTTTTGTTTATGTTTCTTAGAATAGCATCATGCACAGTGAAGAATTCTTACATCTTCTATGTTTTCACTTTCTTACGGAGATATTAGCTAGGGGATCTGCCAATTATTTTTTTATAAAAAAAACATGGTTTTAAAGAATAAATTTCACCTTATATGTCCACAAACAGAATGCTTAATTAATGTTATCTGAAACAGAATATCTTAGTGAAGAACGACAGATTTCCTCAATGCCCATCTAGCCCAGAAAAGATCTGACATTTGCTTTTTAGAAATGCTTCTTAGCTATGTGAAAAAGAAATCTTTTATGTGTTTGCATTGCCTTTAGATTTGGAATATCAGTTGTTCTCTATAATCCATATGAAATTATTTCTTTTTTCATTCTAAATTGTTCTATGATAAGTTTCCAACATAACCTGAATGGTAAGGCAGGAGTTCAGATTGTCGATATTTGCTTGTCAACTAGATCTCACAACGGAGGTTTAATCAACTTGCAAGAACTATGTGATCTCCTTTGTCAGAGGCGGAAGGGTGCTCGCGAGTCAGTTTCTGAAGATGATTGCCTTCGTGCTATAAGCAAGCTAAAGGTACTGAACAATTGATCATAGAGTGTCTCATGTAGCTTCGTTCTCAGGATTGTCTATGTCGCACACATTATTAGTAGTAATCTAGGTGGAGATGATGTGTTTATGGGCATGTTTTAATTTAGTTTGCAGCATCTAATTTTGGCTGGGCATGATTTGTACTCGTTTACCAATTTTTAGATCCTTGGTAGTGGTTTTGAAGTCATATCAGTTGGCAAGAAAAAACTCGTGCGATCAGTTCCAACCGAGTTGAACAAAGATCATAATGAAATACTTGAAGTGGCTCAGGTTTGTTGTCTGTTTCTCATATTTGTGTTGTTTTTTATATTGTTTTGATTATTCGTTAATTTTACAGATTTATATGTTAATTTTCTTTTTCATTCTTTAACAATGCCTTTACTCACCCCCCACTAATGTTTGCACATCAGACCAGTATTGTATATTGGCACCAGGTGATATTACTAGGCAAATTCTTATAGCCCTTGTTGACCCCGATGACTGCTACCTCAAATCACCACAGTGGTTTGTGCATGGTCGATATTTGTTTAATTGTGCATGATTGTTTACTCTTTTTGGCACAAGGTGAATAGGCGCCTAGTGAAGTCATTCACATTTCTTCAAGTAAACCAACGAATAAACGTCCTATGGAAGGAACTCCAGCTCGCTGCCCATCTACTGACCCCTAGAAATATATAACTTGAAATCAACACCAGAGAAATAGGAATGTAAGAGCGTTCTTGGAACAAGCAATTGCATTTAGCTCTGGTACAGAAGTTTAAAGCCCACATCTTCCAGGCAACTTCCAGCATATATAATTTGGCTGGGAATTACATCTCTGTAGCTTTTGTTCTGCAGTATTGATTAGTATACATCATTGGTAAATAAATTGACAGCGTAGCTAGCTTAAATGAGAGTATTGATATATCATTGGTAATTGCTTCGGATCTATGTTCATGCAGGCTCATGGATATGTTACCATCGAAGAACTTGAGAAGAGACTTTCATGGTCCTCCGGTCGTGCAATGGATGCACTTGAGACTCTTCTAAAAGTAAGTCCTAGTTACTTGTGAATAAATGCTAATATCAATACTTGCTTAATGATTTCTGGTGGTGGATATTTCAGGAAGGCCTTGCCATGATCGATGATGGTCATAAAGATGGGAAGCGTCGGTATTGGTTTCCCTGTGTGGCTTCCATTTTTTCAGCCTCTGGATCTGATGGTTCGAAACCATAACATCATCATCCATCACGCAAAGAGCATTCAACCTTGCAAAGTATAGAAGCTTGCTTCTTCCCCCTGCATAATCGAGAAATCGACTTCTAGTGGAAACATGCCATCTTTTTCTACTGTGTAGATGCTGAAGCTTGCAGCAACATCAATTTGGTCATGATCTGGATGGGAGCGCAAGCTAGTTGTACTATTTGCTCGACTTCCTGCAAAGTTGTTAATACCATATACCAACTTTGCATATTGATTTAGCTCAAGCTATTCCAATGTTTTTCTGTTTTTTGTTTTTTTGCATTATCTATTGAACCAACTTACTCCACCCAAACATTTAAACATTGTGTGGTTTCAATACTGTCGTATTTGATGTCCTCTTGATGATGCATGGACTTTAGCATATATGAGTCTTTCACCCGAATGACACAAGATTCGTCTTGGAAATGAGGATTCCTGTAACATTCCTGATTCTGATCCGAATTATGAATCTTGATTCATTTCAAGCCAGTTTTATGATTTTTCTCATCATCTATGGTTTGGTCTTGCGTCGCAAATAATTTTTGGGTTTCGATACTCATCCATGAATACTTATATTAGCAGTGCAACTGCATCAACTTGATGTCGATAAGCTTTGAAAGGGATAGAAGGGAAAAAGAAAGCAATACAAATCAATAGATAACCTTTGTAACAAAATTTAAAAGTTAAAAAATATGAATAAGAAACAACATTTATATTGTATTAAAACAAAGTAAAGAGGTAAATTTGTTACTTATCAAAACAGTTTCCAAAGAGTGATCAAAATCAAGACCCTGCTAGTTTTATCATTTCCTCTCAATTTCCTTCCTTCTCAAGCACCATTAGCCTTCAAGGACAATATAGAGCCAAGGATATAATTAAGAGGGTCGAATTGTTAGATAAAAGAATTAATTAAAATTTATTGAATATAAGAAAGTAGCCATCTTTTTTTGTAAGTGCCTTGAACAACTTTGATTCATCCTTTCTCCAAGAAATAAGATTTACATAGAATGAATCCTCGGGTGCGCTAGAGCTCCAATTTAGAAGAGTACTTCCACGGTTTACTTTGTTTTAAAAATAATCTAAATATTCGACTCCTAAATTAGAGCCACAAAATTGAAATGATGCTCTCATTTTGAAAAATGTAATATAAAAAAAATAATTAATTATGTTGGATAACGTCGAATCTAGGATGATCCACCGCCCACCAGGATAAATCGGGAAGTACTCACGAGTGGTCCAAAAATCCAACATCTCACGATTGCGTGTTCTATTTGGAGGGTTGTAAAATTCACCATAGCTAGAGATAGAACCACGAATACTTTAGAGATAATTAATTGTTATTCCGTTGTACCATAGATCCGGAGCCAAAAATATAATATAGGAAACAAAGAAAATACAAAAAAACTATATTTTCCTTTTTGTTTTCCATTTGATTTGATCATGAAAAACACAACGTAACAACATTTATGTAATTAATTAGTCTTTCGAATGACCTAATTCAAGAATATTGTTTTAAGAGTAAATTTAAAAGATAATTTAGTTGTCATTTGCAATATTTGTAAACTGCCATTTCACATAATAAATAGGTTTTAAATGATTCTTTAATGTAGATATTCTCCATAAAAGGCATCTTTAGTAAGTGTGAGTTATGATAACATTATTTTTGGATGATTTCGTTATCATTATTATGACAATTAAAACTCTTGGCTTTTGGCTAAAAGCCTTCTAAATTTAGCTAACATACAACTAAACTAAACAATTATATAATATTTATTTATATATAATATAATATAATATATATTTATATATACATTCTAATTTAAATTTATTAAAAAATATTTTATTTCAATAATATAAATACTAATTCTTTATCCTATATAATTATTAAATAAATTAAAATATATGACTTGAGTTTGTAAATTTCATAACTCTTGAGGTATAAATTGAAAAAAAATGTAAACTTTACGAGGTGGTAAAGTGAATTTCTCCATTCTAATCTTCGATGAGCATTTAATATCACTTTGGTTCACACACTCGCTGATTTTACCCGCCTATTCATTGGACAACCTGCAACGAAGGCCGGTAAAATAGCGGAGGCTGGCGACCTCCTCCCATTCCAAATTGCACCGATGAGCGCGCAAGTCTCCAATTGCGATCTCGCCACGGGGATGAGATGAACGTGCACAGAGCGAGAAACCCTCCTTCTCCTCCTCTTCCCCTCCAATTCTAGCTACTCTCTCGCGATCCAAATCCCACATTGTCCCCCTTTACGATTGTAATTGCTGTCGTTTGGAGATCGGGACCGTCTGCTTGCGGTGGGCCGCGGCGACGATGGTGGACGGGAAGATGGAGAGGAAGAAGTACCCGATCCGGGCGGAAGACTACGAGCTGTTCGAGGTGGTAGGGCAGGGCGTCAGTGCGCAGGTCTACCGAGCCCGCTGCATCCCCTTCGACGATACCGTCGCCATCAAGATCCTTGATTTCGAGAGGAATAACAGCGATTTGGTAATGCTTGCTTCAAGAATTAATCTACATTATTTTCCTCTATATTTCTTTTGTTTTTTTTTTGTTCGGACTAACAATGATTGATATGCTTGAATTCGTTTTATAAAGAAGAAGAAGAAGAAGAAGAAAACAAAGAATTACGTTGTTTTTCTCATGTTTTTGTTCGGGGAAACATCGATTTGGTTGCTTGTGAGCTCACCATCTAGCTTTTTTTTGTTTTTTGTAAAAATCCCGTGAATTTTTTGTGGAAGAGAGAAGAATATATTAGTTTGTTTTCGTCGACAATATTTTCCTTTTGCCAAGTTTTTAATAATCAGAGTAACAGTGATTTGGTATGCTATCTTCTGTAAATTTTCTAACTTGAAACAGAAGAGAATTAAATCCTGCAAATTCGTTTCAGAGAAAAGAGAACAATTTCTTTGTTTTCCTCGGTTATTTTTTTTTTCTGATGTTTTTTTGTTCAGAGTAATATCTCCAGGGAGGCACAAACTATGATCTTGATAGACCACCCGAATGTTCTCCGGGCACATTGTTCATTTGTGAATGGTCATAACTTGTGGGTTGTCATGCCTTACATGGCGGGTGGTTCTTGCCTTCACATACTGAAATCTGTATACCCCCATGGATTTGAGGAAACTGTGATAGCAACAATACTAAAAGATGTTCTGAAAGGTTTGGAATATCTCCATCACCATGGGCATATACACCGTGATGTGAAGGTAAATTGATATTGCATTTTCATGATTCATGTTGATTACATTTTTAATAAGCGGATAAAATTTTCTTTTGTCAATATAAACTTCTTATTCTGATCAATATCTTTCTACAGGCTGGAAACATTTTAGTTGACACACGAGGTGCCATAAAATTAGGGGATTTTGGGGTTTCTGCTTGTCTATTTGATTCAGGCGATCGACAGCGCACAAGGAATACCTTTGTCGGAACACCTTGCTGGTGCATAAGCTTTATTATTGATCTTTCTCATAGAATTGTGTTTAAAGATTTTTAATAATTGGACTCAAATTTTCCTTCTTAAATAGGATGGCACCTGAGGTGATGGAGCAATTACATGGTTATGATTTCAAGTTGGCCTACTTCACTTTAGTTCTGTTTGATCAATAGCTAAAATATATAACTTAGATTTTCTTGTCTTAAAAGCTTTATTCAATTTATTACTTTGCTATCTTAGTTTGAGGACAATGGACTAATTTCTTTGACTCCATTTAGTTTTTAATTAATTTTACTTAGTGAAAATATTCTTGAAAATGTTCGCAGAGCTGACATATGGTCATTTGGAATTACTGCTTTGGAGCTTGCTCATGGTCATGCTCCATTTTCAAAATATCCTCCAATGAAGGTAGTTGTTTCTATAAATTTGTACCGTCAACTTTACCACCTTAATCTCATATAAGTAAAATATTTTCTAATTGAGAATCTTGATTGAATCATTTTCACTTGTTAGGTTCTTCTCATGACCTTGCAAAATGCTCCTCCAAGCCTTGACTATGAGAGAGACAAGAAATTCTCAAGGGTACCCTCGATCTTGTTCTGAGTCCTACATTCTTCCTAAAAGAACAAATGTCCAACTTATCTTTACAAATTCTAAATTTTTTATTAGAGTTTCAAACATATGATCGCTACATGTTTAGTAAAAGATCCATCAAAAAGACCTTCAGCACAGAAGCTATTAAAACAACCATTCTTCAAGCAAGCCAAGTCACATGATTATCTAGTGCGAAAAATTTTAGAGGGCTTGCCTACTCTTGGTGATCGTCATCAAGCTTTGAAGGTAATCATGTCTTCTTATTTTCTCAGTGTTGCTTGACAATCATCTTTTGTTTTGGCACCCTTTATGATGAAATAAATTTGGCTTATTATAGGCCAAAGAAGAAGACTTACTTGCTCAAAAGAAGATGCCCTATGGCAAGAAGGAGGAAATATCTCAGGTAGATCAAATTTGTAAGTTTTTTTTTCCAAAATATTAGATTCTACTAAAAAGTTTGGGATATTGTTTATATGTCAGAAACTGCTCCAAAGAATTATGTTTTATTGAGTTATATTTTATGTGCATATATACCTGATTTTTCCAACTCATGCATTCGGTGAATTGATTGCTTCTGCTCTTGCTGTTGTGAAAAATGGTTTGTCATCTAACTATAAGACTGGTTGTGACATTGAGGGAAAGGTATATATTGGTTATTGGCGTTATTAGGAAAGCATAGGTAATGGTTTTGCAAGATTATGCAAAACCAAATAATAATCAATAACCACCTCATAAACTCAAAGTGGACCGGAAAAAATTGACTTTTTGAGAAGTGAATTCTAATCATGTTATATTTTCCACTTTGATGTATTTGTATTTAACAGTAGATTATGGGTTTTCTGGTTGATTCTTTAAAAGATCTTGATTTGTTTCTTTTGTCTATGTACATAGAACGAGTACAAAAGAGGAATCAGTAGTTGGAATTTTGATACTGAAGACTTGAAATATCAAGCTTCCTTGGTAAGGATCTTAACCTCATCCCTCTCATCTCATTCTTAATTTGTTGTATTGTCGTTCTAATTTCCAGCTTCTACCAGATTTCAGAAAATGATGAAAATAAAGAGTCAAATGGTTGTCAAATATTTGAGATTGATACTTTGCAAGAAAGAAACCCAGAATCCATGTCCTCTTGTTCCAGTTTTATACTTAAGGATGATGATCAATTTGTATGTATAGTTCCTTTTGTCTGCTATTTTAGTTAAGAAGCATAGAACTAAGCTTCTTTCTGACAGCATGTGACACTTTCAGGAAGATGCATTCTTGAGCAAATTAAATCTCTTGTCACCGGATAAAAATCCATGTAATCAGAGGTAATGAGCAAGAAGGTTAAAATCTTGTATGTGTGTACCTATGAAGCATGCTTTTGTTCAAGTTTTTATACTGCACAAGGATTAGCTGATGCTCTCTTTTAGAATTTCAAAGTCACCAAGTTTTTATTCCATTTGTGAGATAGCTATAGGCCATATAGATGGATAAACATGGATTAATGGTTAATATGCATTTTGGCCTTGAATGAACTTTCATATTTATCAAATTCATATGTGTTATAAACTTAGAAAAGCATATAGTCATTATCTATCAGCACCAACTTACCACTAATTACTTAAACCAAGAAGGCCACATGACAATGCATGACACTTTACGATGAGATAATACAATACCTTTTATTTCGGCCTGAATGAAAATTATGCAATATTAGAATCTCCAAATTTTAGGTTAATATTATCAATACTTAGATTAAAATTTAATCGATCGAATTATCAAATATGAAATTGACATAATCAAATATGTCATATGCATGCCTCTACTAAGGTGGTCTGCCACACCCCAATATATCAAGTATGTTGGTTTAGAATGAATAATTTTAACGATGGGGTACATTTGCTTATAATGTCTTCTAATCATAACTAATTTTTTCTTCAGAATTAAAATTGAAGTCTCAGACAATGAGCTTAAGTTGGCTGATATAAGCGAACAGAATGTTATCCATTTAGGCTCTGTTTTAAACCAAAATGAGGCAGCATTTGATGCTAACAGAAATTATGCAACAGAAGTTGATCAAAATCAAAAGGAAAATACTTTATGTGAAAGCCATGAACCAAAGGCTTCTACAAGTTTGTCCTCATCAGAAGTTCTTCCCTCATCTAAGTCTGAAAGGTTAGCTAATATATTTTTGTAAACTGCATATTGCATGTTTTTTAATACACTGCTTCCATATAGGATTTCATACTTGAAAGGTGTCATCTTCTTTATGTTTGTAATGTGTCATTTTTACATCTTGATGGTGATTTGTGCACCATATACTATTTCTTGTAGATTGTCAAAAGAAGTAGCATATAATGGTTTTGTCTGATTGAAAAGTTGCAATGTGTCTTTTATCATTATCTCATAATGGAATGACATCTATTGATTCTACTCTATAAAGGATATTTGGAATAATACTTTTGAATTCGTTCATATAATGTTGATAGAATATCTTCCATGTTCTTCATTAGCTAACTACACATTGCACATTTCAGTCTGGCTCAGAAGCCCCAAAACGAGCTCCAAAATATGGAAAATTGCAATGGAACTTTAGCACCATCATTAATTGATTCAACAAAATCCACATGCATGGGTAGTAACCTTAACTTGTATCTTACATGCTTAGTTGTGTTTTTTCTAATCTTTCAGAAAATAATCTTATTAGATATAATGATTATGATATAACCATCATTTATCATTCTTAAATGTTTCATGGTACAGCATCATCTAGTGACGAAATTGATGACAAATCAAAGTCTCCATTTGTGCAGCAAAAGGGTCGCTTTAAAGTGACATCGGAAAGTGTTGATTTAGATAAAGTGTGAATGATACATAATTAACATGTAAATTCACCAAATATTGTATTCTAATGTACATGTTCTATTTTTCAGACTTCTACACCTTGCCTTCAGAAGAGTCAAAGTATGCTGGTTAGTGAATCTACATTTAATATACACTTTTGAATATCGAAATGCATGCTAGATCATTATATTTAATACACAGCTCTTTGAAAAATATAGCTTCATGATTGTGAAATGTCTTACCATGATATCTTTTCTTTTGAATTTGAGAAAATTAGGTGTTTACTCATCTTTCTTCACCAACTATGCAATCAACTATCGATTCTACTCCGACTTTAGGATGTTCTTTGTTGTCGCAATTGCATCAGATGTTACAAACAAATATGGTTCAAAAGGTATGATCAAGTATAGGTTTAGATTTTGTAGCTTTAATTTTGTTTTAACTCTATCTTACATGCCATGCCTTCTTTTCATAGGATAATATCCTTTCATTGATGAGACAATTGAGCATAGGTGACTCATCACCAATTTCTAATGTTCATTCTAGTCGTGCAACCGACGTTTCCTTATCTTTATCTGGACACACAACTATGAACGAGAAGTCCTTGGTATTTCTTCTACTTATGCTACCAACATCTTATTAGTAATGCAAAATTAAAGTGTTATTTCATGAATTTTCAATGAAACGAGTGCAAGTTAGACAAATATGGAAAGTGCAGTTTTCAATTGACTTACCTATATCGAGTTCAATTCAACATAGTATGTTTAGAAATGCACTTGAAAGGGCAAGAGATTCCTTGACTACAAAAGGCTTGATAGTTGTTAAGGAATTATCATTTTTTTTATATAATGTAAAAAGTTGTTTGCAAAATCACCATATATTGGAGAATCAATTAGTCTTTCAAAAACCTTAGGAACATGAATTTTGAATCAGAAGAGAGGTTTCAAGACAATCTTTCTCATGGAAAAAATTTTCATTGTTCATTTATTATTAAAACATAATCTTATTTGTTTCATTCTTCCTTGATAGCTTGAAGCAGCTCACGAAAGGGAGAAGGAACTGTTACAAGAGATAGCTGAACTGCATTGGAAGTAATAATTTTGACTTTACTCAATTTGTAAGCATACACGCACAGAATGCTTTCTAAGATATATATATTATTTCACTTGTCTTACAGATTAGCATCCATGCAAGATGAACTACCAAGACTTAAAATGAGGAATGACTAGGTTTGCATCTTTTGACTAACTTCGACAGTACTTGCATAGGGTAGCCTGCAAATCTAATTTTTGACGACCGTTGGCTTACTCAGGTAGATGTTTGAACAATAGCTTTCTCGACTATGACACCAGGAGTCGTAATTCTTCCTTCTTTAGCACTATAAAGAATGAAGATGGAAATGTAAAATGTAGGATTATATTTCCTTTTCTCTAATGTTTTGTTTTAGTTCAAAACAAATGCCAGTAGAAAAGGTTCTAGTACTGCTCAACAATAAGGACCTGAGACGTTATGCTAAGACTTGAATTAGTTTGGTAAAAGGTGCCATTGTTCACCATAATCCTCTCTATTTGTGTAATCAATTAATTCATAAAAACTTTAAAGAAGATATTCTTTTTACAAACTTGTTTATAATTTTTTGAAAAAAAAATTAAAATTATGGTTTGCATGTTTTAAGTAAGACAAGACATTTTCTTAAAACATTGATTTTACATGTATGAATGACTTAGTTAAAGAAACTTATAATATACATTGTAACTGAATATGATTTCATTTTATTTTTGTCATTTTATAGAAAAAAATTAATTACCTAATGATTAAATTCAACAAAATAGATGATATATGATTTAAAGATTGATATAATGGCCTTTATAAATACTACACTTTTATTAAAACTACTCATCGATTTTTTTCTTTAAAAAAATATTTCTCAAGTTAGTCCAATTTAACTATGATAATTGCAAATCAACTTCATTTTCAACATTTTCTATTAAATTTATATTTAAACATAATATTCTATTTTTTAAAAAATAAATTCAAAATACATATATATTTGAAATTCTAAAAGAATTGTTTTGAAATATTAATTATATATTTTAAGAAAAAACATTATTAATGTAGAAAATCTTAATGTTACATATAATTAAAATTTGGATATAATTTGATAAATTCAAACTTTACATGCTCAACATTTAATTTTTTTATCAAATATTAATACTAAAGGATTTTATAAAGGAACAGGAGGTGGTGCAATCTCCTGAATACTGGAGAGCTCGATAGCATTTTGCTCCTCACTGGAAATATGTTCGGAGCCCACGGATGACTCGGCCACGGAGGAGGGAGTAGCTGGAGGAGGGGCTAAGGCTTGTTCATTAGCCTGCTCCCATTTAAGGAGCTTGTTCATGGCCTAGAACATCATGATGTTCTCTGCAATGCAAAAATAACAAGACATCAGTTAGAATCAATAAGTATTTAATAAAAATATGAACTTACTGAGGCTGTGGCTAATGTTAGTAGCTTTAGAGCTAAGTCCAGCCCGATACAGGAGTTTTTCACACTGCACCAGGCTAGGGCCGTTGAACTCCATACCGGCCAAGATGCCTCTAGCCCACTAGTACCCCGGATCTTGCTGGAAATCACCTAGCTCCAGAATTGACAATAGGTTTTCTCTCCAGTAGATTGGCCCGAAGGAGCGCACGGAAAGTCGGATGAAGAAAAAACGCTCCTTCCATCCCTTATGAGAGGAAGGAAGGCTTCCTATAAACTTATGGCTGAGGCGAGCCGTGAAACTGAAAGCCCCCCTAGATGCTAAGGTTGAGAGGAAGAAAAAATGAAAAAAACAGGGGGTCAAAGGAATATCGAAGAGTTTGAAAAGGATAAACGCTCTGCCTATCTGGGCGAAGGCGTTGGGAGCCATCTGGTGTAAGGGGATATCAAAATAAGCAGATATATTCATAAAGAAGGGTGGAAGAGGGAAACGGAGGCCCTGTTCTGCTTGCCCTAGGAAAAAGGTGAAAACCCCTAAGGGAGGTTTTACGAGGGATTGGTCTAGCCTAGGGGCCTCTGCATCCTACTCCGCCGGAATGTCATGCGCTTCGCGGGCGGCTTGGAGGGTGTCAAACTTAACCCTAGACGAAGTGGCTTCGTACCACTTAGGACGGTAAAACTGTTCCCCCTCCAGTCTCTCTTTCATACTAGAGTTTTTTTCCCTTTCCTTCCTTCCTTACTCATGGTAATGAAAAGGAGAAGAAGAGGGATGAACGAGACTTACGCGTGAAGAAGAGGCCTTAGCAAGGTGGAATGCTAGTGAGCGGAAATGGAATGCGCAATCTCTGATGGTCAGAGATGCAAGAAGACGAAAGGACGCTTTCGTCTCCCCTTTTCATAGAGAAGAAGTCACCCTCGTGTGGACAAAGGGGGCACGACACGTGGACGATGATGACTGCCCATCTCGAGGCGTCGCCTCTCTTTACGGCCGTCATTTGGTATGGCCCTGCGGCGCGTATTAGAAGGAGATCATGAAGAAAAGATCGGGCTACGTGACAATGCTATATTCGCAGAGATATTTTGTTGTCATTAAGAGACCACATGCGCTTTTAATGGGCGATGGACAACTATCGTTGCCACGCCTTGAAAATAACAGGGATTTTTGAACTAATTCAAAGGACCGCTTCGGGCCGAGGGACGAATGTTTCTATTCCTCGGACCCGGCAAGCCGCCAAGAGAGAAGGAATGACAATATGGGCCCCACAGATGCGTAGTTTCCTCTCGTTGTACCACCAGCTTAATCAGTTAGCCACACTTCCTTCGATTAGACTTGAAGGGAGAGACTTGTGATGGGAATGAGCATCACGAGAGTGGACATGTGGCATGCGGAAGCTACGTGGTAGGGTCCACCGAACCTAAGCTCCGAGGTCAAACCGGGATCACCTCGGGAGAATGGATCGGGGCCCCAAGGTCAGGCCGACAATTGGGCTCCCGAGAGTACCTTGGCAGGACAGACACCCGAGGTGAGGCCGGGATTCAAGCTCTCAAGATCATCTCGATTCGGTACCTCGAGAAGACAAACACCCGAGGTCAGACCGGGATTCAGGCTCCCGAGGCTATCTCGGTAAAATAAATGAGGGTCGCGAGGTCAGCTTAGGAGATGAGACTCCTAAACCGACTCGGGAGAGTGGAGCCCAAAAATCAACATATAAGTCAGATAGCCCGACTTCAAGTAGTCTTTCCTCTTTCCAAAATAGGCAAGTCATCGGATAATTATTGTCCGCTACATGCGACAATTAAGGCCTTAATAATCGCAACGGTCGTTATCTAAAAGATATCAAGTAACCGATGATTAAGGAACGTGGAGGAGAACGTGGAGACATGTGTGACCGAAACCTCAGGTATATAAGGTGCTTCGACATCTAGGTAAAGGGGGTGAGTTTTCCGAACTTAGAAGAAATCTCTTGATTCCTCGTTGTCCTCCTAAGAGAATTCAGGTTCCTAACTTGAGCATCGAAGTGAGCTCTACCGGAAAACCTTCCAGTGTGTTCCCATTAACGCTCGTGTTAATCTCGCAGGACGTGAGCATCTTCTCCCCATCACCATCTTTGTAGGTTGTGCCTTGGTGACTCGTCATCTGCGTCGTTCCCTTCTAGAACGAATCTAACTTTATTTAATTCTGTAACCCAAAAGTTTTTTTTTAAAAAAAATATTTCTGAATTTAAGTAGGCATAATGTTTCAAGAACAAAGTTATAATTAAATAATTTATTGTTTCAAAACGTAGGTATAAACACAATTCATGAAAACTATTAAAATTTTTATTTATATATTGCACAATGGGCAGGTAATGGACACTAGTTGATAATGATTTGGATTGCATGGAAATAAATAATTTGTTATGGAACGACACGATGCATCTTTAATA
The DNA here is from genome assembly GCA_024364735.1 of Boesenbergia rotunda. Classification (NCBI taxonomy): domain Eukaryota; kingdom Viridiplantae; phylum Streptophyta; class Magnoliopsida; order Zingiberales; family Zingiberaceae; genus Boesenbergia; species Boesenbergia rotunda. Next base: position 193,774 of record JAGFNQ010004141.1, on the reverse strand, counting down.
TTTAATCATCTACAATAATTTAGGTACACTTCCATTTCCAACAAGATTATGTAATCACTTTATGGATTCATTCGAAAATAATAATAACTTGAACACATCTTTTTCATGTGGTAAAAGTCGATAAAGTTCATTTCGGACCGTTTAATATTATCGGTTCCCAACTTAGATATAAATAAATAAATTCAACTAAATATAAATAAATAAATTATGAAAATTTTATCAAGAAACAATAACACAAACAAACAAGGATGAGATAACCCATGAAACTTTCACATCCATTAGGAATCAACTTCAAAATTATCAATTGTTCCGGCTCGTGAGGGCAATACGTAATTTTCATATGTTGAATCAGGTAACAGACAAATTAGGATGATTAATCCAACTTCATAGAAATTTTTTATCGGTCATCAGAGTAAATTGAGCGGTCTAAAAATTTAGCGTCTCAAGATTTACACCTCATTTGAAAGAAAAATTCTTATAATATATGCTGTAATTGAGAATTAAATCATGAATATTAATTTAAAATGATGATTAATCATACTATCACTGCATCATAAACCTAAAAGCCAACGCGTCTTTTTCATGAAAAAAAAATCATGAACCAGGCAGCAGACAAATTGAACCTAGAGTGACCGGTCGGCCCCACGGAAGTTTTCCACCGGTCACCAGGGTAAATCGGAAAGCGTTCGCTGTGGGCAGTCTAGAAGCCCAGCATCTCAGGATTCGCGTCCCATTTGGAGAAAAAATTCCTGCAAAATGTACTGTAACTGGAGATCGAACCGCGGATGTCTAAGTTAACGACTAATTACCCTACCACTACAAAGGCTTTTTTTCATGAACGATAATAAGGATGACGGCAACGATAATGATCAAGTTAGTGCACCTTCTTGAAATGACATTGACAAAGTCCATAGCCTCTTTTGAAAACTACTTTCTTTCTCATTTGATCATTTGATTGGTAGATATTGTCTTTTATGTCCATATAATTGATTAAAAAAATATAAAAATGAATTATATATTTCTAAAAATAATATTATAAGATCTATTCATGATTATCTTTTTTTTTTAAAAAAATAACATGGCATAAAAATTATTAAAATTTTCTAAATTAATTTATTCAGAAAAGTGAATGATTTCAAATAATACCACTCTTTGTTAAACATTAAATTTAAATTTTGATCTTATTAATAAATTTTACTATGTTTGAAATAACTTTAAATTTCACCAAGTAATTAAATTGTCTTTAATAATCTCAATCATATTATTAAAAAATATGGATCCTACTATAATATATTCATCTAACAATATAATTCTATTATTGATGGCAATATGTATTAACCATCAATACTATATAATTGATAATCATAAGATACAGAAATATGATTGGAGTTTCTCAAGATCGATTCACTCCTATAAGTATAGGAGAGAAGATATTACTTAGAGCTTTTCGACTAACTTGCTTATGAAAAAGATGCTCTAAATGGAAAATACCATTTGCTCTTGCCTTTAAATTTTATTCTTTAGAATTACAATCTCATTAAATTCCATTCGGAGTCAAACAAGTACCATTCATGAGGCTTTGTCGGTCATCTCACGTTGACTTACCGTGGGAAACATTAATGGTCAACGAAGACGTGTATTTTTCGAATCACGTGACCCCTCACGCGACCCCGCGGTATCTAACAAAGATCCTCATCTCGGGCTTGAAAAGGAAATTTGGCTAAAACCTTAAAATATCGTATCACCAAACCTCACTAATAGGCACTTAATCTCCACTGTAATCCACTATTAGCCATAATCACCCAGCCTTTTCACACCTATTCATTCCCTACACGACACCTCCACCGCATGCCCCAAATGCGAGTCCATGTTCTTGTCCAATCATGAATCAGGTATGGATTTCGTGTAAATTACCGCCTTAATTGACCACTAATCTCCTAACTACGAGTACGCCACCGGCTACCATATCAGATTAGCGTTTCCATTAAGAATTCTATTGTATCAAGATGGTTTAAATTACTCAGACATTCACCCTCCTTTTGATTCGAGTAGATATTGGGGCCTACGTTTAGCATAATTTTTTTTTTTACGAACATTATCAAAAATTTAACATCAAATTTGTTCTCGTCCAATAACTTTGAACGGCCACCCCCATAATATAATCGGTTCACATGAAGAGCTCTACTTTACCGAGATGTTTTCTTTTACCCAAACTGTACCCATTTATGATTGTACTGGTAGAGTTTGCGTATGTCGAGAAGGAGTGGGAAATAGGTACGTCACGGAAAGTCAAAACATCTGGGGAAACATTTTAACGGCGTTCAGTCAACGGCGGTTAGGCAGCCCACCCTCATAGGATTTCAAACTTCTCCTCTTAAATTCCCAGCGGTGTAGCAAATTCTCAATCACCAGCAATCGCCATGGCCGCCGCCATTATCGTCTTCCTCGCTGTCCACTTCTTCTCCCTTGCCTCCTCCGGTGACGCCGGCAGATCAAACTTCAGCGTCGGCCTCGGTGCCGGCGACGACGACAGAGCATCACCCCTCCTTTTCGCCTCCGCCGTCACCTATGACACCACCGGCGCCCTATCCGGATGGGGTGCTCCAGGATCCGACGCCTGCGACTGGACCGGCGTGACCTGCCTCCGCGCCACCCGACGGGTGGCGCAGCTCGTCCTCACCGGCCGCGGCCTCCGAGGAACCATCTCCTCGGCGGTCGCCAATTTATCCTCCCTCGTTGTCCTCGACCTCTCCGAGAATTTCTTCTCCGGCGTCATCCCGCCGACGATCGGCTACCTTTCGGGCCTCCAACAACTGAGCTTGTCCAAGAACCTCCTCGCCGGGTCCATCCCCGTCGAGTTCGGCCTCCTCCGCCGCCTCGTCTATCTCGACCTCGACGGCAACCAACTCACCGGCGCTGCTCCCAAGACCCTGTTCTGCAACTGCACCTCTCTGCAGTACACCGACCTCTCCAACAACTCCCTCGCCGGAGAAATCCCCCTCGCCGACGAGTGCCGCCTCCCAGACTTAAAATTCATCCTCCTCTGGTCCAACAACTTCGCCGGCCCGATTCCGTTGGCCTTATCCAACTCCTCCAAGCTCGAGTGGATTGACTTCGAGTCGAACTTCCTCTCCGGAGTTCTGCCGTCGTCGATCTTCGACAAGATGCCGTTCCTCCAATACTTGTATCTCTCCTACAACAACCTCTCGAGCCACGACAGCAACACAAACCTCGCCCCATTCTTTGCTTCCTTGATGAACTGCTCTCGCTTGCAGGAGCTCGAGCTCGCCGGAAACAATCTCGGCGGCCGCATTCCGCTCCTCCTTGGCTATCTTTCTGTCCACCTCGTGCAGCTTCACCTCGACGACAATGCTATTTCCGGCTCGATCCCGCCCAACATATCCAACCTCCTCAATCTGACTTATCTCAATCTTTCACACAACTATTTGAACGGATCGATTCCGCCGGACTTATCGCCGTTGAGGAAGCTAGAGAGGGTCTACTTGTCCAACAACTTGCTCTCCGGCGAAATCCCGCAATCGCTCGGCCGAATTCCACACTTGGGACTCGTGGACATGTCGTCGAACAAGCTCACCGGTTCGATCCCCGAATCCCTGTCCAATCTAACTCAGCTCAGAACCTTGATGCTTCACAAAAACCAGCTCACCGGCGAAATTCCGGCGAGCCTCGGTGCCTGCGTAAACTTGGAAATTCTAGACCTTTCTTTCAACCTGTTGACGGGGAGGATCCCGGCCCCCGTGGCGGCGCTAGGCAGCATGAAATTGTACCTCAACTTGTCGAGCAACCTCCTCGAGGGGCCGCTCCCTCCGCAGCTCGGCGAGATGAACATGATCCTCGCGTTGGATTTTTCAGGCAACAGATTCTCCGGCGGGATACTTCCTCAGCTCGGAGGCTGCCTCGCGCTCGAGTACCTCAACCTCTCCGGGAACGTGATGCAGGGCCAGCTCCCGAGCTCAGTCGGAGCGCTGCCGTATCTCCGAACTCTCGATATCTCATTCAACAGCTTCTCCGGAGCCGTGCCGGAGACGCTGCAAGCGTCGACCTCACTAAAGCAACTCAATCTCTCCTTCAACAACTTCTCCGGCGAATTACCATCAAAAGGTCTATTCGCCTCCCTGACCGCCGACTCCTTCCTTGGAAACCCAAACCTCTGCGGGTCGATTCCGGGCATGTCTTCATGCTCAACGCAGCGAGCACATCGCCGGCGCAAAGCCATGGCGCTACCTCTTTCAATCGCCGGCACTATTTGCACCATCTTCTTGATGTGTTCGCTAATTAAACGCAGGAGATCAAAGTACAGTTGGCGTCTAAGTCCTCTGTTCCCGGCGACCAGAGGAGGAGAAGAAGAAGAAGGAGAAGAAGAAGGGCCAAGAGCGCGGCGACAGCGTCACCACCCAAGAATCACACATCGGCAGCTCGTGAAAGCCACCGGTGGCTTCTCCGATGCGAACCTCGTCGGACAAGGGCGATTCGGGCAGGTGTATAAAGGCACTTTCGACAACGAGACCGCCATCGCCGTCAAAGTGCTAGTGAACTCCGGCGGGGAGATCTCCAAAAGCTTCAAGCGGGAGTGCCAAGTGCTGAGGCGGACGCGGCATCGGAACTTGATCAGGGTCATCACGGCGTGCAGCGAGCCGGAGTTCAAGGCGCTGGTGCTTCCATTGATGCCCAATGGGAGCTTGGAGAGGTACCTGTATGATCAGGAACAGAGAAGCGCTGCTCCTCCATTGGATTTGAGGAGGATGGTGAACATCTTGAGCGATGTGGCGGAGGGAGTCGCCTACTTGCACCACCATGCGCCGGTCAAAGTTGTGCACTGCGACCTCAAGCCCAGTAACGTCCTGTTGGACGAGGACATGACGGCGTTGGTATCGGACTTTGGGATTTCGAGGTTGATGGGAGGAATTGGGCCGTCGTCCAAGGAGGAAGGCGACGACGAATCATCTGCGTGTAATAATTCGATCACCGGATTGTTGCAGGGCTCCGTTGGATACATTGCACCAGGTACGTGAGTTTTCTTCTTCTTCCTATTCCTCTTTTCCTTTTTCACTGAATTATTTAATTTGAGAAAAACAAACATTTTGAATTGCCTCTCAGAAATTAGTAAATTATATTTTACACCCTAATTATTTTATGGTGTGCCATTAGGATAATTTCCAAATACCAACCAAACTTGATAATCTTTTTGAAGTACCACAAATATTTTGTTAATTTCAAAATACCCCCTCAATATTTCTATATTTCTGTCAAAATATCCCCAATATTTATTTCATCCCCAATCTGTCCAAAAATAAGCTTGTCTAATAAAATATTGGCATAGCAAATATATGAAAATAATAATAATAATTTAAGGATAAAATGAACAAAAGTTTAAAAAATTAGGACATTAGAAAAGGAGATACATTATAAAGAATAAAGTGAAGTTGTATATATTTATTGGTGAAGTGTGGTGTGGTGTAATTGATCAAATTGTAAGGGGTTCAGGAGGAAAATTTCTCTTTTTTTTATAGTAAGTTTTTTTGATGAAATTAATTTGGATGTTAATAATTTCAGAATACGGATTGGGAGGCCGACCATCGCCGGAAGGCGACGTGTACAGCTACGGGGTGGTGGTCCTGGAGATGGTCTCCGGAAAACGGCCGACGGACGTAATGTTTCACGAGGGCGTGACGCTGCACGAGTGGGTGAGAATCCATTACCCGCACGACGTGGACGCCGTCACGGCGGAGGCGAAGTGGAGAGCGCCTCCTCCTCCGCCGCCGACGCCAGCGCCTCATCACAACTCGCTCTACTATAAGAAGATGAAGAGGGAGGTGGTGGCGGAGCTGATCGAGGTCGGTTTGCTCTGCACGCAGGTGTCCCCGGCGACGAGACCAACGATGCTCGACATCGCCCGCCGGATTTCTCTTCTGAAACAGGATCTCGCGCGATATGACGGCGCCGCCGGCGACGACGTCGAGGAGTCGTCCTCGTCGACTACGAATTCTTCATCTTTTTGATAATTAATTGGCCAGACATATTAAAAGGGGTAATTTCTAAAATGCCCATTATTAAATAGCCTTCTTAAAAATATCCCTCAAGGTTTTATTATTACGTCTCCTTTAACAATGGTCTCTCGGTTAATGTGTATTTGAGTGACAATTTTGGTCTTAGGGAACAGAGGGGCATTTTAGAGTGGCATTAAAATGTAAAGGGCTTTTGATAGTAATGAATTTGGAAGTGATTTTTAAAAATATATTGTAATGATTAAGCTTAATTAAAATAGTCTGTGTGCTTAATCAGATTGGTTTAATGGAGGGAGCACTTGATTAGCTAGGTTTGTGTTTGGTAGAGATACGGTTGTGTGATCAAATCTGTATAAACTATTGAAATTGAGGAGAAAGATAATGCAATGAGTGCTTGGTGAGTAGTAGTGATGAATAGTGAATGCAAATCCCATGGAGAAGTTCTTTATAAGATTTTTTTTTAAAGTTTTTTTAACCATCCAATTCTATGGAGATTTGATCTCGTTCATGAGTACTTAATCATGAAGTTGAACGCACCCTCCATGAGATATCATTCCGATGCGATATAATTGTTTGGCGCAATGGATTAAAACCAAACATTCTCATGAAACATTATACATAGTCACTTCAACTTGTGAAATTGGAATATTTTCAAAATGGATTGGAGATTTAACTACTACTCGTGGGTGTTTTAATCAAATCATAGATGAAGATACATCAATATAGTACACTAGATGCAATAGTTTAATAAACATAGTATACCAATTTTTAGACTCGTAAATTAGTAGGAGTCCTATAGCCAATTATGTGATGATTGACTAGGGACTTTTTTATCATATTCTATCATTAATAAAGACATGTTTAGTTATTATACTTTATATTTGTGACAAATAACTAAGTATAATAATGTCCTTGGATAGTAGGTTCTTATCTACATCATATCGATTGGTTGAATTAATAGTGAGATGATGTAGAGAACATTACACTAAATCATTCATAGTCAAGCATTAATATTCAAGGACAATATTAATGTATGGAGACTAGCATGTAAGTCAATTGATGACTTGAGCTCACAAGTCATGGATATATGATATCAAGTTAACATATAGGTATACATTAGAAAATATGTACTGAATTGACCCGCCATGAGAAAGTTTCATAGATTGTTATATGAGTGTCATAAACTTTCTCATGTGACTATTAATATGAATAGTTCTTAGACCCGAAGTCACTACGGTTCCCTACATAAGGAGTTATGTACTTTGGTATCGTCAAACGTCACCCGTAACAGGGTGGACTATAAAGGCAATCACTGGGTATGTAATGAATTATGCGGAGGGATGTGAGTGATGTAGATGAGATCTATCCCTCCCATATGATGGGAGTGATATCTGTGGGTCCCTTGATCGAGTAGGACTACTAAAACGCATGGTCATGCTCAAATGAGCTCAATAAATGAGTCAATATGAGATATTGAGCTCATTTGTTTGAGTGAGTCTACTCGAGGATCAAGAAACACAAAGATTAATCGAGAATGACACGGTCTATGCCTCATTGGTCAATATAGATATCAATGATAGAAGAACAAGGTCATACATTGTCATAGTCATGGAGGTTAAGTCGGATCTCGACTTTCTCGTCACTTGGGTAGCAATGATGCATTGCTAAATATCACTCATTGCTTATGTATCTAAAGTGGTTTAGACACATTGTCAACGTTACAAAAACCTATTGGGTCACACACTAAGGACACGATGCTTCGGAGATTAATTGATCTTAGTTTGACTAAGATTTGATCCGAATTAGATTAATTAAGTTAGACTCAAGTGAATCCAATTGGATTATGGGATTGAGATCTAATTTGAGTTTGACTTATTTAGATTAGACTCAACCACATTTGAATGAGATATTAATTCATTAAAATGTTTAATAAATTAATAATAGAGGAAGATGAAAAATTTCTCTTCATTGAAGGAGAGAAGTTGAAGAGCCACATGAGAAAATGTGCTCTAATTGAGGTTTTATTAGCATTAATGGAGAGAAGCTAAAAAGACAAAAACTCTTCATATTCATGGGATGAGTATAAAAGAATTTTTCTTGTCATTTGGATGAAGAACTTGTCATTTTTCCTTCCCTTCCTTTTCTTGGCCAAAATCCCTCTTCTCCCTCTCCTTCTTACTTTGTGAATCTCCTCTTGTGGCTAGCACTACAAAGGCGATTCTTCTCCGAAACTTGAGGATCGTGTTTGTGTGATACACATAGAGGCACGGACACTTGAACGTGCAAGAGATAAGACATACCTCGGATAAGCGGATAAACGAAGGGCACGCGCCAAAGATATACCTATACGATAAGAATTTGTAAATTAACTTTGTATGAGTTTTCTTTCGCATGGATCGCTCATGAATCTATTATTTCTGCTACGATTTTTGAATATTTTTACCTATAGATCCCTACAACGTATACAATGTTTAAGTATGACAAATTATATGAGTATTTCATGAGCTTATTATAGATGCACCAGTTATATTTACCTTCTTTTATTTATCAAGCTAATTCTTTCTTTGAGATTCAGCGTTGGTTGGTTGGGATTAACAACAATGAAAAATTATGATGATCAATAAAGATTTTTGAAAAATGAGTGAAATGCAAGTATATGAAAATGTCGAGTATGGAAGTTTCCTAATTCCAAACTTGAGGAGCTTCTAGTAGATGCCACGCTTGTTTTGTCACATTCTTATTGAGTCAAAATGAAAAGGGTAATGAGCACTCAAATCACTTCTCTAGACCCCTCGTCAAGATGCTCATATCATCTTGACAAGGAGCATCGATGAGTTATGGTGTAGTGTTTCATTCGGTAACAATCACCCTCATGGCGAGGTAGAGAAGGTGAGCTTAAACTAGTGCATCATTTTTGTGGCATACTGTTTCCATTTGGACGATGACCACCCTTGTGTCCTAGGCAAGGAATGTGAGCATCATTTCTATGATATAGTAAACTTTCCATTCAAACAATAACAACCCTCATGGTCAAGGCAAAGAAGTGAAGCTCAGTGAGTACATTAAGTATCGATGTGTTAACTATGAAACTTAAAGCTTACAACAATAACACAACAACAACAATTAAATATTATCTATGCAATAAAAAGAATCTTAAATTTGGCTATCTAAAAAGTAAAATCACATTCAACAAGCCACCCCTGCAAATTAAAGATGTTCAAAAACAAGTTGGAACTATGACACCATCCAACTGCTTGCGTCCTTAAAAAATGCCATTAATTAATCTTATCAAAGACCAAAGCAAAGAAAAGGGGGGAAAGGAAAAGGATATGGAGCACTTAATTGAAAATGCATTGAGTTTAGCCACAGTTCAATGAGGTGACTCATTCCTTCCTCCTCTAGTGGAAGAATGGTCATTCATCCTCTTTATTATTTAATCCACCCTCCTTTTATTAGACTATAATATTCTAATTCTAAAACATGTATAAATGAATAGATCGCACTAATTGATTTATTTATAAAAACAATTAGCCATTAAAAATCTAATAATACCATATATCATATAATTTAATCTTCTAAGAATTTAATTAATGGGGACCTTATAATGTTATTTTTAAATTACATAATTACTTTTATATTATTTAGTTTAATTTTATAGTAACCTGAATGACACAGACTTGCTCATGCCTAATTAACACAACATAAATGAGATACAGTAGAAAGATGGATGCAGGAGAAAAGAGTTTTAAATCCTTGTTTCACCTTTTTGATACTGAACACAAGGAGGAAATGATGAACTGAACTTTAGAAGAAAGAGCTGGAAGCAACCAAACTAATCATTTCAAAAGAAAGACCGCATTTAGGCGTGCATGACTGGGGCAGATGACTCGCTAAGTTATGTTTGTCCTAACTATTTGTGAAGAGCTGCTTAATGCACAATACCTAAAGTGCTTACTTACCACGGCTCGAATAATTCACTAGCTAATCGACATGTGGAATGAGTCAAGATGAGCCTCAATGTGAGGCTTCCTCAATCAATTGGCAAGCTGAGCACGGAACAAGTAGTGTATGGGAGTAAAGACAACACAGACCATTGCTATAAGATATCAAGTAAAACACACAATTAATCAATAATATCTTGTCTAAAACAAAATCAAAGTTAAAAAGCAAGGGATGACGGATGGATAAAAGACAGAGGTGGGCAGGCCTTTTAGCATAGAGGAGAGACAATCTCGTTAATGGAAGGACCGAGATGCGTAGACTTTAATACCGGGTGGAATCTCGAAAATCTTTATTAGCATTCAAGTAGAAATACAACCATTTTATGGATCATAAAATAACTAATTAATCTAAAACTATGAACTTAAACTAGATAATATGATGGCCGGGTAAGTTGTCCCTATTCTAACAAGTGGGAAAACAATAAGTTTCCATCTAAAATAGTAATTAGAAATAGCAGAAAAAGTTTACCTCCATAACAGTAACCAAATGGGAATTGAAATCAGGGGAACTCTTGGACTTGGATTCTTTCAGGTGGCATTCCATTGCGCTCAGTTTCTCATAAATGTCAGCCATCAAATTCAACTGCTCATTTTTCCTATCATATCCTTCCAGTTGCATCAAGCTTTCACAGTCAATTCGCTGAAGTTGGCATTTTATACTCTCAAAGTCTTTTCTCAAATTCCAACTTCCATCTGTAGAATACATGATCAAGGAGTTATATTCCATCATTTGACCATCCACAGTTCCTTCTGATGCCATGTCTTGTTTATCAACACAAGGCTTAGTTTCTACCATAGATTCTTCCATGATATACTTGCTAGATTCATTGGTTGTGTGATATTTGTCACTTTCTGGGACTTCAAAGATATCATGGACACAAGCCACATGAAATGCATTTTTGTCAGATTCATTTTGATTATGTAAATTGTCACGAGCAGGGAAATCTGGAACACTTCCAACATCTGGACAGGCATCGGTTTTGGAATGACATGAAGAATAACCAGATGAAGTATCTTGTCCTGAACTGGATGACTTGTTACTCGATCTGTTACTTGTGGTTGGTTCTGGTTTGGATTCCTTGAGCAAATTCAAAACTTGTTTGTCTTTTTCACTAATCTGATCTATGTTGCCACCAATGGTTTTCCAGATTGTTTGCCTAGAAGACTCCCAGGGACTATTCTCATTGCTATAGGACTCAGAATACAACCTACTTGTTTTTAATGGAGGCAAAGAGGTGCACACAGTATCACGGTCATGAATATCTCCATGTGGATATAAATTTTCAATGTTAAGATCACTGATGCCATTATTTATATCATCTCCGCGTGAATGGGTGTTTTCAATATCAAGATCATTGATACCATTATTTAGTAACTTTCTCTTATATACCTGAATTTGGTGATTAAGCATTGAAATCTCAATTTCCTTGTCTTCCATTGCTTCCTCAAGAATGATTAAAGATTGTTGGGCATGGTGAAGTTTTTCCTCTGCTAGCCTTCTGTACTGACATGCTTCCAACTTCTCTGCTGCCTTTTCTTCTTGAAGTCTGAGGATCATGGCTAAAGCTTCACTTGCTGCAGTTGCCGAAGCTTCTCTTTCCTCCTCTATTTCCATGTAAAGTTTTCTTATGAGGATATGCTGTTGAAGCACTTCCTTCATAATTACAACCTCCCTTTGAGCCATTAGATTATCTTGGCTCTAACGTGTTACAAACATTGCAAAATCCTCCTAACCTGAATTGAAATTGTATCGTAACTGATTTATTTCATTGTACTAACATAAAAAATTGTTTTATAGGGAAAAACAGATAACTTATATGCAAACTGACCAGTAGGCCTCACAAAAATTGCCACAGCCCTTTAAAAGGGCAGGTTGAAACAGGTGAAATTAAAGGGCATTACTTGAATGCTACTGCAGGTAGATGCAACGAATTGATTAAAAAGGATGTATTTGCCAGAGAATTAGAAGTTGCTAGCATACTGCATGATTGATTAATCAATGGATACACTACAAATACTAGCATGGCTCAATGTTTCCATGACAATGGCCTTACAAGAGACTCTACCCTAATTCGCCAAGTTTGAGTTTACCCTTAATAATCTTCAGGACCTAAAAGGTAGCCAAATTTGATCCTGTTATAAATAAAGGATCCATTTTTAATTTTACATAATAATATGTTTAAATCATAGTTATATGTATCAATTCACAAGTTTTAAGATGAAATTTAGGATATTTTTCATACTTATATCTGATTTCCTAGATGAATCGTTAAGTAAGGTGACTGAATATAAGCTATCAACATAACATGTATTAGAAGTTGACTCAGAATAGATGGAACTAGCATTTCTTGAGTAACATAGTAATGAACACAACCTTTTTAATATGTTCTTTTAGCTTTTATTGGTCTCTTGTAATCAACCTAACAAAAGACAAATTCTCATTTACCATCAATGGAAGGTAAAACTTGACCAGCAAAACTCCTTTATTTCTCTTTTGTTTGTGACGCGCAAGTAGAGAAACACATGAAATCTGGGCATTTTGCATACACAGTGACAATGTGAATATGAGGCTTCCTGAAATAACTAACAAAATTGAATAGATAAAATTTAGCCAAATTCCATAAAATTTACGGATCCATATAGCCGAAGAGAAACAGAGTCATAATATTACAATAATCTATCAACATAAACATTCATCGATCTTTTGATCCGATCCACCTTTTGGATTAAACTTTGCATGCGACTCACCAACACAGGAGGGAAAAAGGATTCTTAATAATGAGTTCATCGTGTGAAATAATAGGTAGATCGACAAGCAAAGAGAAAAAAGAAAACAAAAATGGAGAGGAATTGATATACAAGTAGAAGATCTGACCTCCGTGGCTTCTAGAGATTTGGTTCCTCCGGGTAAACATAATCCGGGAGTGAGAAGTGTTGTCTTCCTCCTCCGTCGCTGCCGTTCCTTCTTCCTCCGGTCACTGCGCAGCATTGCTTTCCCTTCTCGCTTCCTTGAAATCGCCATGGGAGAAGCGAGGATTCGCTGCGCCCCGCCTTTCAGTTTCGTAATGATGAGTGCACCTCGCCACATGTTCCTTCGATGACAGGGTACAGGAAACATAGGGTTAATGATCAAGAATTATGTGGGACCTGGCCTTTACTATTCGAAGGAAGCGTGTTTGATGCCCCGGATCAATCGCGGGAAAACAAGATGTCAGAGAATTTGACCGAAATAATTATATATTGGGAAAAAGTGCGACAATGAATGGGAGTGCGTTCAGCGGCTTATAAGCAAATATGAAGCAGCTTATAAGCCTATGAACAGCCTTACTTTTTCGCAATATATAATTAGTTAGATCAAATTCTCTGATCTGTTATTTTCCAAATTCTCGGCGCTGGGATGGGTACGGCAGGGACACTGAGGCGAGCGATTTCATCTTATTCAAAAAATAAATAAATAATATTTTTTTGGATAATTTAAAATATTTAATATACATCTGATGTAAATAAAATATATGACTCAATTAATATGACTAACAACTCACGCATACTTCACAATCACACAGTATATGAGATAGTAAGAAAAAAAATACATATCTCAGCTAAAACTCAAATCCAACGATAACATATCAAACCCATATATACATGAACATAACTCCACTCAATAACTAAACATAAATCTATTGGAATAATAAAAATTCGTCTGATATAAAAATATATGAAAAATATCAATATATTCGACACCTTGGGATTGGCAACCTGGATCCTCTCCTGACTTCAAATAATACATCTACCGACTATTTGAAATAAAATTAGATGCAAAGAGTAGTGAGTCTGGACAGATTCTGCTGATAATCAGATAGATAAATACATAGCATATAACAAGATACAACAAGCAGGTAGAAGCAACAGTATACAGTCTTCGAAACAGAATAACATATATGAATGTGCTAATCTGAATGAAAGTGCAATAATAAATCATACATATATGTCAATTAAATGCAACAATCATAACTCATACAAATGCAGCAACCACAAGAAAATGTAAGATGTAATACATGCATATAATGCAATGACATGTGTCACCCCTAACGACAGTCAAGCCGCCATCACATCATATCTGTGAGCCCGAGTGGGTAAGGTTGTGATAACTGCATACACTCTAACAACTACCACTACTATAAGTGGTTGAGTGGAACAGAATGCTGGAGAGCCAACTACTCCAAAACCCTAAGAAAATGGGAAGTCACCAACAATTATACTATCCCTCGAAAACAACGAAAAGGGTGTCAACTGCTTGCCTACAACTCTAACATCCACTACCTATGAGTGGTCGAGTATGACATAGCAAGATGACTACTTGTACTCTAGCAACTACCACTATCCATGAGTGGTTGAGTAGGCAGAAAACTATATAACTGACAACAGACTTAACTATATGGAAGTCGATGTTTACCAGTATACAACTATGCAGATACAGTGCATGTCACTAATATGCACAATTTAGCAGATCACAACTATACAACGATGTGATAAATAAATACCAGAATCAATAAATATACAATTAATCTACTGAGTAAGGTATATCTAATGTCAATCAAACCCTAATTATGTTTAATTATCATTCCCAAGTACTCGTACACAAGCGGTACTTTATAGATCAGGAAATCAACAGGTGAGACTGTATGGACATAAATTTGATTAGCTCAAAGATCAAGCAAAAAAAAGTATCAAAGGATGATATCAAAAAGTGTTAAGATAAAACAATCCTACTCGAAAATTAAATAAGGCATGCATTTAAGGGGGCGTTTGGTTTAGGGTAATAGGGACTAGGGAATGGGAATGGATGGTAATCATTCCCATTGACACTGTTTGGTAAGTGTCAATGGGAATGAGAATAAGGGAATCATTCCCTCATTTTCATTCCTTACTCCCCCCTCATCAATCAAATTCTTCAATCATTTCTTCCTTTTCATATATCCAAAACACTCCTTTTTTTATTTTATATTTTTCATTTTTCATTTTACTATTTTTTTTATATTATCTCATTTTACTTTCTCTCTCTACATTTTAAAATTTCTCTCTACATATTTATTCTTTTTTCTCTCTATATTTTCTATTATTTTCTCTCTCTACCTTTCTTATTTCATTTTCTCTTTATATATTTTCAATATTACTTTCTCTCTCTACCTCTCTTATTATAATTTATCTATCTTAATTTTTCACTTTTTTTATATTTTCTATATTATTTTTTCTCTATATTTTCTATATCACTTTATCTCTCTACCTTTCTCATCTCATTCTCTCTCTGTATATTTTGATAATCACTTTCTCTCTCTACCTCTCTTATCATAATTTATCTATTTTTTTTTTTTTCTTATTTTTTATCTATCTTTATTTTTTACTTTTTCTCTATTATTTTTTTTTTTTTTTTTTTTTTTTTTTTTTTTTTTTTTTTTTTTTTTTTTTTTTTTTTTTTTTTTTTTTTTTTTTTTTTTTTTTTTTTTTTTTTTTTTTTTTTTTTTTTTTTTTTTTTTTTTTTTTTTTTTTTTTTTTTTTTTTTTTTTTTTTTTTTTTTTTTTTTTTTTTTTTTTTTTTTTTTTTTTTTTTTTTTTTTTTTTTTTTTTTTTTTTTTTTTTTTTTTTTTTTTTTTTTTTTTTTTTTCTTCTAATTTCTTTTTTTACCTTACTCTCATAATTTCTCTCTATATTTTTCTAATTTATCTCTCAACTCATTTTATTTCTCTCTCTACATTTTTTATATCACTTTCTCTGTCTACCCTCTCATCTCACTTTTTCTTTATATATTTTCAATATCACTTTCTCTCTCTACCTCTCTTATTATAATTTATCTATCTTTATTTTTTACTTTATCTCTATATTTTCTATATTACTTTCTCTCTCTACATTTTTCTATATTACTCTCTCTCTATCTCTCTCATCTCATTTTCTCTCTCTATATATTTAATATTACTTTCTCTGTCTACGTCTCTTATCATAATTTATCTATATTTATTTTTTACTTTTCTCTATATCTTCTATCACTTTCTCTCTCTACATTTTCTATATCATTTTTTCTATCTCTCTCATCTCATTTTTCTCTCTATATTTTTTTTAATGATTTCTCTCTCTATTTTTTTATCACATCTATCTTATCTTATTTTTTCTCTCTACTTTTTATCTTTATTTTCTCTATTATTGTATTTTCTCCTATTTTTTTCTTCGAATTTCTTTTTTTTACCTTACTCTCATAATTTCTCTCTATATTTTTCTAATTTATCTCTCAACTCATTTTATTTCACTTTCTCTATTTTGTAATAATTCAATTATTTTAGGTAACTTTGAAATTTTTATAGATTCTCATTACTAAAGTTAAACTGAACCAAACATCATCAATGACAATAATTTTCATTCCAGGATTTGAACCAAACACTACCAATGGAATCATGATTCTCATTCCCATTGACCCCTCAATGAATCCCATTACCATTCCGATTAACAAATTTGAACCAAACGCCCCCTAAGTTTAATAAACTACAGATACAAAGAAGAAGTACTGGTCTCGTAAAAGAAGTATATGTATCCTCACGATCAGCATACGAGTCCGAATTAGAGTCCTGTATCACGGATAAAGTTTATCTATTTATACGATACAACAATAAGTGTAACTATCAATAAACAAAATTAGGATAAATCCTAATTACAACATCTAATTAATTAAATCTTTAATTAACCAATCCCATTAAAAATAGATTTTAAATCTATCTTAATCCAAAACATAGCTATTCCAAAATTTTCAACCTATGGCGGGAAATTTCAACCCAATGGAACCCTAATCGAGTTCCATGCTCACGATAGAAAACTCCATGAACAGGACATTTACAGATTAACCATTAAACTACAACCCAATTCCAATTCTAAGCCTACTAAAAAAAACTCCAAATTGATCGGTCCTCATTCAACCACAAATTTATAGATCTGATCTATCAACACCAAGCAAAACCGAATCAAAATTAGGGGGCCAAGATCAAGGAGAACAGAGCAAAAACAAATTCAAATATCAAACTCAAATCACCATAGAGCTCACGGTTAGAACACAGAACACCTCAATCGACCTACACAATACAGATTCAATCACGGATTAACAATCCAGATCCAACAGTGATTTCAATCCCTAAAGAAAAACTAGAAAATCAAGGCATGGCTGCGGCGGAAGACTTACCAAGAGATCCGATTGTCAAAAAAATTAAGAGGAAGAAGGAGAAGCTTCAGCTGAGTCTCGGTCGTGTGGGAAACTCGCGTGAAAAAGGAGAAAATTGTGAATAGGGAGGTTGGGGCGCAAACGTCACTCGGTGGGCGACAAGAATCTGGGAGAAAAGAGAACTCCGCCCGCAGTGGGGCTCTCGGTTTGCTCGAGGACTGCCGGCGGCCGATGGCGTCGGCTTAGCTTGCACGAGGACAGCGGTGGCTGTCGCGCGAGGAGAGGAACCGTACGCAAGTGTTCGATATCGGGGGAGAAAATGAGAGAAGAAGTCGAAAAAAATTAGGGCAATAAATGAGAAATGATATTTTTCAAATAACCCCTCCTAATATAACTAATCCAATACAAGCCCTCAAATTTAGGGATTGTTGTATTTAACCCCTCAAATTTTTGTATTTTAACATGTAGATTTTTAAATTAATCAAAAAGATGTACATTATTTTTATATTTATTAAATAGTATATTTAATTATATGTTTTTTCTGTTCTACCCCTCTTAACAAAATTAACTTTTTCTCTCTTTTGTCTATCAATTTTTTTCACTCTTTTCTTTCCTCTACTCTCTTCTCTTTTGCATACACGCATGTATAACATAGGCCCCACAACATTTAGGATTTAGCTAAGTCTTAGACATGCATGAACCATAGACTTGATATGCCTCATATCAAGCACATGTAGAGCCTGATATGATGCATATCACGTGCATATCAGGCCCAATGTGTGCATCATAAATACTATTTTTTTTTAGATTCTAGTGATAAGAATAAGTTGTAACATATTATTATGCTCTACAAAATAAATATTACAGTGAATAGCATTCAAGTTGGACAGTGACTGTTATTTGAGGTCAATCTACTAATAAGTTTTAGTATTATATTTTAAAATTTTATATTTATTTCGAAAAGATAAAACTATATATCAAAGTTTCGTTGCAACGCGAACCGAATTGACTTATCTCCAATTCTAACTGTGCGGTCTCATTGATTCATTAGCTCAAAAGAATCAATTCAATATAGATTTGATATGGAACTATATCAAGCTCATATGCACCCATATCAATCCAACATCGCCCTGATATGGTTTCATATCAGGCCTAACGTGGCCTTGATATGAAACAATATCAGGTCTAACATGGGCTTGATCTAGAACTATATCAGGTTCAACGTGGATTGATTTTTTCGATGATATTTTAATACCACTAGAAAAGTTGAAATAAAAAATAGACGACACTATTGGATTCTTTACAACCTCATAAATCTACATGACCTGAAATAGTTACAATCTAAGGTCTCTCAATTAATCAGTGGATTTTGAACATAACTCACTAATGGACTTATATAAGTCCGATTGAACTCATTTCAGATTTTATGGACTTATGGGGTTGCAAAGTGACCAATGGCATCGTCCATTATCTATTTTGACTTTTCTAGAAGTATTAAAATATTCTAGAAATAATCAACTCAATATGGACTTGATATGGTTTAATATCAAGTCTGTGTTGGGCGTGATATGGAACTATATTATGCCTAACATGGGCATGATATGGTATTTATTAGGCCCAACATAGGCCTTATATGAACCATATCAGGTCTACGGTTCATGCATGTCTAAGATTTAGTTAAATCTTAAATGTTGTAGGGCTCATATTATGCATGCATGCAAAAGAGAAAGAAAAAAGAAGAGAGTCAAGGAAAGAGAAGAGAGAAAAAAATTACCAGAGAAAAGAGAGATACAAAGTTAGGTTGCGTTTGATTTCTATTTTCTATCCTCATTTTTTATTTTCATTTTTTGAGAAAATATATTTGATTTGCATTTTCCATGTCTGTTTTCTAGAAAAAAAAGTACAGTGTTTTCTAGGAAACTAGAGAATAAAATAAAGTTATTTTTTAAGAAATAAGAAAATACAGAAATGAAAAATATAGTTTTTGTTGCAGCAATCTAGGTGCCCTAGGTTTTGATATTTGGGCAAAGGTTTAAGTTAAGTTTATTGTTGTATTTAATATGCATTGTGAGTGTACATGATACAGGTACAACAATGAAAGTTCAAGTAGGATCTTGGCAAAGGAAGACTCAACAACAAGGACTGGGCCCGAAGAAAGCTCCAAAAGGCAAGTCGTGAAGGATGGAGAGGCATCCGAGGGACGCAAGGCTAACGGAGAAGGCTAGAAGGCAAAGTCTAGGTTGGTTGGGCGAGAACGAGTACAGAGTGATTGTACTCGGGGCTGAAATCTAGGTTTAGGGTTTGGGCAGTCGACTACTGCTAGGAGCAATCGACTAGTAGAGGTCACAGAAAATCAGTTGACTGATCTTCTATGTAATAACGTTGGGTAGTAACGTTTGAATTCGAGTGGAGCAGTCGAGACTGATCCTTCTGTGCTGTCGACTGGAATTCGAACATTGGACTGTAATGTTCGAATTCGAATGGAGCAGTCGACTAGTGTTGACACCAGTCGACTGGTAACGGCTAGTTCAACAACTAAGTTCTATTTAAGATAACTCGGGATGACTGGCTAAGGTTGACGAAATAAGCTTGGTTAAAACTTATTAGTAGTCTTCCTTGAGCTCTAGTATTCTTGGTGAGTTTGTGGTGAGGTTTCTCCACCCACAAGGAGCTACACGAGCTAACCATATATTTTCCGGGGATTCATCCACCGACGGATTGAGATCGTCCACCTTACAGACTGCCGTGGAGTAGGAGTGTCATCTTCAAATCATGTTAAAGGTTTTGTGTTAGCGCTTGTTTTTTATAGTTGTTTTGTATTTTCGCTATGCTACTAACTTTGTAGGAAGAATAAGCGTTTAGAGGATGACAAGCTATTCACTCCTCTCTAGCCGGGTCAATGATCCCAAGTATGCTCCTTGGTAAAATATAAAAGTAGTATATAATTTTTTTTTATCAATTTGGAAATCTACGTGCCCTTCGATAAAAAGTCAAAATTTTAATGGGTTAGAATTTTTTTTAATCAAATTTGTCTTCTTTATAATTAATTAAAATATTAATCTAATAAATATTAGCTTATATTATTATTATTATGTTATATTCATTTAAGAATGGGCAAAAATGCGCCTCTATTTCTGTAAATAGTTGGGGAAAAAATTGACTCACTTTAATTTTTTATTAAAAGACATCCCATAATTTTGTAAAATGATATAATTATCTTTCAATATACAATTCTACATTATTATATTATTGTTCTCATTATTATCCTGTATATATCTCTGTCTAAATTCTATCGAGCAACTATATAACTATAATATTTATAGATTGTAGTTATGAGTTACTCGATAATAAATATAAATTTTTAAATAAATTTTAATTTGATATATTATGTATCCTATGATTCAATCTAATTCAAAAACTATACCTCACAAAATTTACTTAAAATTCACATTGAAATAATTATAATTTCATAACGTTAAACTATATGATAACTTAATTTAGCAATAATGAAATTGTGATTACTATAATTATGTAATAGATAAGGATAGATGAATAATAATAATAATAATAATATGGCAGAGAATTTTTAATGTTCAAATTTATTTATTTATTTATTTTTGTATAATTTTGTATTATAAATGGACATAAATGAATTTTTAACTATCAGTATTTATAAATATTCTAATCATTTTTGCAGAGGAGCCCAGTATAAACTTTATAATTATTAAAAATTGTTTTTATGTTTCATGAGTGTCAAAATGCTTGATATATAAGATTAAGATGTTTAATTTTTAATTAACATTTAAGTGACTCATTTTATTTATAAAAAAGGATTTTGATAGCAAAATAAAAATGTTAGAGGGTGTCTAAATAATAAAATTTTAAGCAAAATTTTGAATGACAAAATTTGAATGGATAAAACATAATTTTATCATAAAAATTTCCAAATATTTTGATGTTCACAGAAAATTCAACAGACATCATCAACCATACTTATTTGTTTCTACTGAAAACTTTTAAGGGGCATTTAATTTGATTTGCTTCATTTTCTATTTTTATTTTTCAGAAAATCATATTTTTTTATTTTCTGAAAAATGACTTTCTTTCATTCTTTAATTTTCTAGAAAACGTTATATTTTTTTCTGATAAACAAGACTAAAAAATACAAACCAAATACGTTTTTCAAAAAATCACATTTTCTATAGAAAATGAAAATGAAAAAATCCTACCAAACACCCCCTAACTTCTAAAAAGCAAATGTATAGGAACAAAATAAGATTGCTATTTGATTTCTCATAATCAAGTCATATGCCTTTGGGGAGCTATCTGCAATAAAGAGTAGGCTTTTATGCATTAAAACTAGAGAATTACTTATCTACAATAAAAAGTATGATTTAGGAACTTAAAACTACAGAATCACTAAGCATATTAAAAGTTTAAAACTCGATGTCAAAGAGAAAAAGGTTTGTCTTCAGGAATCCGAGTCTGGTCCTCTAACTCACATTATTCATATGATCATGCTGCAAGCAATTTCTTGATATCCTTCTGCAATAAAGAGTGCAATTGTCAGATCACGAGGTAATATTAGCAGTGAGAATCGACAAAATAAACGGTAAACAGCTAGAACTATGATTTGTGATTTAGTGATAAATTTTTATGAGTAAAACTAGTAATGCTGGTTCTAAGCTTGGATGAAAAGGCTGAGGGTTGTATTCGGCCTAGCAAGCTATTGTTAAGATAGTATAAACTTACGAATATGGATATGAATTTTAATCCTAAAGGAGAGATGAGATTTGTGTAGCCAATCTCAAATGTTGGCAAGAAATACAGCTTCGTGATGATGATGATGTTTTCCAAGAGTCTCATCATAGGACGATGATAATGCCAATGTTAGTTCTAAGGGAGGATGAAGAGGTTGGCAGTTGTGCAATATACATATAACATACACAATCAAAGTTTAAATTGTCTGAACCAATGATTATGAATCTTATTTTAATGGAGGCATAAGATTCAATTAGCCAACTCCAAGTAGTTGAGACAGAGACAACTGGATGATAACGAAATCTTGCATAGAGTGCAAGGATAGGAAACTATTCATGCAATCAACCTCAAATACTTGAACTGACAGAATTTCTAATCGGTGTTAGCTAAACTAATATTAGCAAAACTTAAGTTTCAACAAAAGAACAAAGCGGCAGATTATTCCACACCTCAATCTGGAAAGGGGAAGTTGTAGGTGGATATCTTTCAACAACTTTGCCATTCTTGTCTACCAAGAATTTTTCAAAGTTCCACTTTATAAGATCACCCAGAAATCCTCCAGCACTGGATTTGAGAAATTGATAAATTGGTGCAGTATCAGGTCCATTAACATCAACCTATAAAGGTTGAAACCAAGTAAAGACCAGTTAGTAAACATCTGTTGGTAGTATAAAATGAGTATAATGGAGCTTATTTTACCTTATCAAATATAGGAAAGTCTGCTTTGAACCTTGTGCATGCAAAATTCTTGATTTCTGAGTTTGAGCCAGGTTCTTGCCCTCCAAATTGATTGCAGGGGAAAGCCAAGATTTCAAAACCTACAATTAAATGAAAATATTTAGGAAAACATACGGAAGTATAGCATCCCAGAACTCTGACAAAATTTAGCCCCGATATACGTGAACCTCTCCCTGTACGACCTCACAAGGTTTGCATAAGTACACAATGAAAAAATCCTCATAATCGCATCATATAACTTTAGACGGCACACTCTCTATATCTAGTTGTTCACATCTACGCAAATGAAATATGTTCTTCCTTTGTAAGAAAACCAAATTACATGGCTATTCTTTTACATGTACTGCTAGAGGAGATTGAAAACCCTAATTGTGATAATTAATCTAACTTGTGATTTACGGTGCTCTTAGATGTAGCATTTCCATCTATAATGCATGCACTTCCATGTCAAGAAACTTTTAGGGTGCTTTTGGTTGAAATTATCATGTATAACCTTAGTTATGTGATTATCAAGTAATCACATAACCAAGGTTATGGGAAATGAAACATAATCTAATCTTGTTTGGTTCAATTTAGATGATCAAATAAAATCTTGTTTGTTTGGAGGTAATAGTATACAATCTAGTATAATATTTTACCGTATTATCTTTAATTTAATATAAGCATTATATGCTTGTCTAAATTAAAAATAAAAAACGGATCGACGATTTATGATTATATTTATTTTAATTTTTAAAAAATTATATTAGTCGTCGATGATTTATGATTATATTTATTTTAATTTTTAAAAAATTATATTGTCACTAGTTGTCGCCCGTCGGTCGTCCGCCGGTCGACGGCCGACGAGGCCGCTCGCTAGCCGTCGGTCGCCGCACGGCCGCCGGTCGTCCCATCCGCCGGTCGCCCGCGGCCGCTAGTCGTCCCTGGCCGGTCCCCATCCAACGGCCGCCGGTAGTCCCCATCCGCTGGTCGATCGTCGTCGGCCGTCAGCCATCAACTGTCGTCGGTCGCCGCCGGTTGTCGCCGACTATCGGTCGCGGCCGGCTACGACAATGAGTTATAATATAATTAATTATTATGGATAGTTTTGTCTTAAAGATTAAATATTGAGGGATAATTTGGGAAAGAAAATTTTCATAATCCCGGAATCAAGAAAACCTCACTTTTCCAAGGTTTTCCAATTCCTGGTTGCATACTTCTTTTGTTGACGTGTTGGGCATGGATGATTACTTAAGAATTACTGATTATTCAAACCAAATAAGATTTTTTTAATAACCTTAGGTGGATAACTAAAATTATTATAACCCCAATCAAACACACCCTTAATGTCCATGCAAATAATAGATAGAAATCATTGGGTTTACAATTATGAATGTGATGCAGAAGATGAATACTGGATTGAAGATCTGAAAATGGTATCTCAGTACACAGAAAGTATTCATTGGTACAAGGTACAGAAATCAGCCACATGCCACATGGAAAGAGTTAGGGGGCGTTTGGTTTGTGTCATTTTCCATTTTCATTTTCCAGAAAATCGCATTTTCTAGTTTTCTGGAAAATGACTTTTTTTCATTCTCCAGTTTTCCAGAAAACGCTATGTTTTTTTCTGGAAAACAAAGCTAGAAAATGCAAACCAAACATGTTTTCCAGAAAACCGCATTTTCTACAGAAAATGAAAATGGAAAACAGACTGAAAAATGCAAACCAAACGCCCCCTAAGTTTCTTTAACAGAATTCTATGTGCAACTGACAAAGGGTGATGTGGTTGTTCCGCGAATCATAATTTTTTTAGTTCTATTGCAATTCTCTTGTTTATATCGATGATTTTTACAACAATTATAAAAGAAAAAGAATGTGATAGCATTTATTGTATATGGACCCAGATTACATCATAAAAGAAGGCAAACATCCTTTTGATTCACAAATTGAGAATACCTTGTGCCTTGTACTTCTCGTGAATGTGAGAAAGCTCAGTGTAATTGGACGATGTCAACCCACTAGCATTAAAACCAGATGTTTGATTGTTAATAAATTTAGAGCAAAATGGTTAAAGGAGAATTAATACAATTCTAAGATTTAATTTTTTTTTAAAAAAAAAGAACAGGAAATTACCATTTAGAAGCAACATTAACTATCAATAGAACTTTGCCTTTGAATTTGTTGAGAGAAACATCCTTCCCATCAATATCCTGAACCAAGTACACAATTTCATAAGCAATAAGAAGAGGGATTGCATATCAGCTAATTTTTCAGAATCTCCTGATGAACCGGAAGAAATCAATTCAAAACTCGCATGGAAACCTTGTAAAAATCGTAAATGGAGCATCCAAAGAAAAGAAAACTCGAATCGAGAATACACAAGATCCTACTTTCACGAAACTAATCAGTTCAAAACTCATATGAAAACCTTGTAAAAATAGAAACCGAGGCACCAAAAACAATGAAAGAAAAATGAGAGAGAGAGTGGCAAAAGGTGAAACGTTCGTCCCAGTGCCCGCTTCAGTCCGTCTAAGGAGATAAATCAAGTGATTGAAAAGATAAGAGGTTGGCGAGAGACTTTTACAAAAGATACAAGAATTTATGCCCACCAACCCTATGACTCAAACCCAAGACTTCTGATGACAATATATAGAGAGATAGAGAACTAGCATCGAGAACACGCAAAATCCTAACTTTACAAAAGCAAACTCTTCGAGAACACATAAAATTTTACCTTCACGGTGAAATCGTGGACGCTCTTCTCCGTGACAGCCGCAGCATAAGCGACGCCAGCAGTCTTCCTCAATTTCGTCAAAAAAACGGAGGTTCTGGGAGCGGAATTGAGGATTCCTTTGGAGGACATGGTCAATCCCGATCCGAAACTGGCGGAGAGATGGCGGAACGCCGCCGCCGACGGCGCCGGCGCCCCCCTTGCCTGCGAGGCGCCGTGGAGAGACGGATTCGCATAGCAGAAAGTGGAGGTAGCGACTTGGAATGCCATAGGAATCGAAGTCGATCGGCCTCGCAAAATGGAGAAGAAACGCGGAGTCCGAATTTGGGGTTTCGATCCAAAAATAAAGGGATGCGTTCCGCCAGTAGCGACCGCAGACACGACTTAGGCCGCATCGTCCGTATCTCTCACTCCCAGACTTCCAACTGTCCCCACCCGCCCCTTCTCGTTCCTGAAGGCGTGTCTCGTTCGGCGTTCCGGTGGTTGGACGCTCGCGAGTCCACGTCACTCACCCTCCGCCAGGAGTTCGGCGCTAATATCAGCCGAATGCACAGGTGGCAGTTCAGGATTGAGGGACTACGAAATTGCGTTGGGACCCACCATGTGCCTCACATCCTACCATCTACCGAGAAACCCAAAACCGTCCGGTCCAACCATACGAACCGCCAAAATCGAGCGAAATTAAATCGAATTTTTTCGGATCCTAATTCAATTCCGAGCTAGTTTCATTGGTTCATCGACACGTGTCCACTCAGCCGTATATTGATCTGTCAAAACAAAATTTAAAAAAATAATCCATCTATCATCACAATTATTTTTTTACAATTGATGGTGGCTACTATTAAATTTTATTTACAGGTAATAGAATAGACCTTTGAGAAATGAGAATAAACAAAATCCAACGACATTATCCATATAAATTTAAATTTCAGTTTTCTATTCCTAGTTCAGATTCTCGCACAAAATAATTTAATGATTTCAAAATTAAATATACAAAGTTTGATTTCCTATTTTGAATAGAGCAATGATAGGGAGAGTAAAAATGAGATAGTGAAAACTATAGTGAATAATGTGGCATGACATGATACTTTACATGCACACGTCCGATTATCTCTTGGACACCATCAGCGTTGATCGTTAAGATGAGTTTTGGGTGCCTCCGTCAATTCATTTCAGGATTAATACAAAAGAGATAAATTATGAGATTATTAATCTGAATGTTATGTTTAGTGTTGGGACCGGGTGCATGTTGACATGGATGCGGGTTCGTAATTTCAAAATTAATTACGTGCAGCGGAATGTTTAACATAAATAATTTCTCTAAATCATTTAACCACACATCTAAGCATGCAATTTTATCTTGTGTAGACATGATCAAATATTTGAAATTTTACAGAAACATAAATTAATTTACATATTACCTCGCGTAACTTGAAGGAAGGGACGAGATCCAACCGTAAGCGTCCCTTAGAAGCTCTGCCTCTATTCGCGTCCACGCCGAGTATCTTCGGGATGACTTCGCAAAGCCACGAGTTTCGTGTTCCCGAGAACTACTGGATTCTCCGAGAACCCAACGAGAAAAACCAAGAGAGAAGTCGGAAGACTAACCACAAAAGGATGGCCGGCTGGTGCTCTTTCTTGGGGCTGGTTGGCGCATGACAAGAAGGGGAGAAGAGAAGGAGAGAAAGAGAGGGAGAGAGCCTATGCCTTCGTCTCTTCGATTATTACCCAAGCCTTGCCTTGGGTTCTTTATATAGTGGCCTCTCAACCATCAAGCCTCTCAAATATGGAATAACTTATTCCATCATGCCAAGTTTGATTTTATATCATGGTTAAAATCATATTTTAATTCATGATAAAAATCAATCAAGTCTCTTCTCTCTTATGGAATAAATTTCCTTATCATAGTAAATCAATCCATGATTGATTTTATAAAATAAACCAATCCATGGTTCATTTTAATTTCTATGAAAAATAAACCAAACCTTGGTTTATTATATAAAAATTTATATCATCCATAATTTTATAAAACAAACCACACTTGGTTTATTTTATAAATTGAACCAAAAACTTGGTTCTCTCCCTTTGTTGTGGTCGGCCAAGCAAAGAGGATGGAGGCCCTCTTTGGCCGGCCTATCCAAGCCAAGCCTCAATGAATTAAACTTATTTAATTCATCTATTAAGTCTTCAAAAGACTTAGCCATTTTACGCTTCCGATGCGTCTCTGAAAAATTCAGATTCGACTTATCGTTTGGCTCAACCAAACCTAATCTCTCTTGATTGGAAAATCCAATTTTCAACTCATTTTAAATCCCTCGGATTACTCGTAGTGCGTGTGACTAAATAGGCTTTCGATTTATGTTGGTCGTCTATAATTAATCAATTAATTATAGAACGATCATGAGTGGCACCTAGTAGTACATCATGATCCACAATTAATCGAAAGATCAACGATTGACCTCAGAAACAATTCTGAAACCCTCCAGCAGCTATAATGAATCGTGCCCCATTTCCTTCACCATCTTATACCCACTTGGTTCAGGACATGGTCTATGTGTGTCAGTCCCCACTAGGCTGACTACGTCACACCTAGCCCAAGTAACGTTTTCTCGTCCTACGGATTCTAATTACTCTCATGTATTTAAGAGATTCATATTCTGAACATGTCATGCTCTGGCCAGAGGCTTCGAGTAACAATCCGACGATAGGCCTCGGGTATACATCTCCTCGCAAGGAGTGGTGAATCCTTTGTAGGTTGTTCAAACATCTTCGGGCACTTCGGCTTATACCCAATCATCCTGGGTCCACACCTCCTTGGAGATGCTTGCTTAAGATGTCAAAGTATAAGTCTCCATGACCAAGATGACTTGAACACCGCAAGTCAAAGGAACATCGCACTTAAGCTGCAGTAAGAACTTCACTGACATATCTATATATAGACTACCATATGAAGTTTTACAGCCAGTCACTCCAATGAACTAATTCCCTTAACTAGCATTCATGTTTATCTCCGGACATCTCAATGTCACCAGTCAGTGAGAATCAGCTGATTAGAGAATAACTCATGCTAGTCTCAACAGAATTGATAGTGCTCGTATTTATCAATTTATCGACTAGGGACAATTTCAATACTTCACAATTGCACATGTAGAGATAATCACTAGTTGTGAATTCATCACAAATTCTCTCATGCTGTGAATTGTATTGCAGACATTCAGTAAATGAGTTTAAGATCTTAATCAAATACACAAACATGTATACTCAAATAGTGAATATTCATTTATTAGAATAAATGATTACAATCATAAGGCGATTGCCTTAGGACACTTCTCTCATATCACTAACATTTAGCACGTGGAGAGAACGATCACATTGACTTTGTTAAATGTTAACCTCTAAATCTCAAGGTAACTGTAGGGATCTCCCAGCGACATAAACACAAAAACGTAGTGGAAACAAGATCCCTCGAGTGATATATGCGAAAGAAAAACTCGTACGAAATTCATCTTGCTAATAGAGCTATCTATGTGTATACCTTGGAAGCGTGCCCTTGCGTTTATCCCGCTCGTTCAAGCTACGCTGGATCTCTTGCACGTTCAAGTGGTCGTGCCTCTATGCGTATCCACACGAACACAATCTCTCAACTTCGGAGAAGAACTACCTTAGTAGTGCTAGCAACTTGAGGTAGTTCACAAAACCACCAAGAACACTAAAGAAAGGGTTTCGGCCAAGAGGAAGAAGAGGAGGAAGAGAAGAACGAAAGATGACTTAACTTCATCCAAATGACAAGAAAACTCTTTTATACTCATCCTATGAATATGAAGAGTTTTTATCCCTTTAGCTTCCCTTCATTAAAGCCAATAAAGAGTACATCTTCTCATGTGGTTCTTCAACTTCTCTCCATTCAATGAAGAGAATCTTTTCATCATCCTCTATTATTAATTTATTAAATATTTTAATTAATTAATATTCCATCTAAACGTGGTTGAGTCTAATCTAAATGAGTCTAACTCAAATTAGACCTTAATCCCATAATCCAATTGGATTCACTTGAGTCTAACTCAATCAATCCACTTCGGATCAAATCTTAGTCAAACTAAGATCAATTAATCTCCGAAGCATCGTGTCCTTAGTGTGTGACCCAATAGGTTCTTGTAACGTTGGCAATGTGTTTAAACCGCTTTAGACACATAAGCAATGAGCGGCATCTAGCAATGCATCATTGCTACCCAAGTAACGAGAAAGTCGAGATCCGACTTAACCTCCGTGACTAGGATAATATATGACCTTGTCCTTATATCCTCGATATCTAGATTGACCAATGAGGCATAGACTATGTCATCCTCGATCAATCTTTGTGTTTCTTGATCCCCAAGTAGACTCACTCAAAAAAGTGAGCTCAATATCTCATATTGACTCATTTGAGCATGGTCATGCGTTTTAGCAGTCCCACTGGATCAAGGGGCCCATAGATATCACCCCTGTCATATGGGAGAGATAGATCTCATCTACATCACTCACATCCCTCCGCATAATTCATTATATACCCAGTGATCGCCTTTATAGTCCACCATGTTACAGGTGACGTTTGACGATACCAAAGTATATAACTCCTTATGTAGGGAACCGTAGTGACTTCAGGTCTAAGGACTATTCATACTAATAGTCACATGAGAAAGTTTACGACACTCATATGACAATCTATGAAACTTTCTCATGGCGGGTCAATTCAGTACACATTCTCTAATGTATACACATGTGTCAACTTGATATCACATATTCATGACTTATGAGCTCAAGTCATCTATTGACCTACATGCTAGTCTCCATATATTAATATTGTCCTTGAATATTAATGTTTGACTAGGAATGGTTTAGTGTAGTATTTTTACATTATCTCACTATCGATTCAACCAATCGATATGATGTAGATAAAAACCTACTACCCAAGGACATTATTATACTTAGTTATTTGACACAAGTATAAAGTAAGTATAATAATCAAATATATCTTTATTAATGATAGAATATGATACAAAAATCCCTAGTCAATCATCACATAATTGGCTCTAGGGTTTCTACTAATAGTGACAACATCGTATACGCTAACCATTAACTTTGAGGGGGAAAAATCGTTTAACATTACCATTCTAGAAAGGGCTAAAACTAGAGTAATCAAATTATACACAAAAGTTCATTTTTTATTTTTCAGGGGAAAAAATCCCAAAATGTGTCAACTAGAGTAAAAGCAAAATATCACAATCTAAAAGCATAGTAAATGACATGACACACAAGTTGAATGTCATTGTTGCTCATGTGGATTTCTTCGATTTATCGTCATCCAACCCCTTTTGGATCTTGTTCGTCTAAATCGCATCCATGTTCTTCGTTTTTAAATTACCCAACTGAAACACTGCCTCCGTACTTGTACATAGTCATTCAAATGACTATGATTCATGAATATTGTTTTACAACTCCCTATAAACCTACTAACTTTTTAATCATGAAACATGAAATAACTCATAACTTGGTGACTAAATAAACAAACAAAAATAACAAGGTACTCTATTTGCAAATTATTAAATTTTATCAACAAAGGATGGCAGTGTCGCTTTAAGACACCCACCTACTAATTTTATATGATGAAATATGCACTTAATAGGTGGCAAAAAATGATTCCCTTGGTGGGTGGAGCTCTGGTCATATCATCTGCGTCATTTTCAGGACCCAAACTCCCTCGGCCTCGGACATAGGCGGGGTCCAGATCCTTAGGCTACAATGTCTATCTCACCCTCCGTGGGTTGAGCTGTTAGTGATATGAGAAAAATGTCCTAAAGCAATCGCATTATGAATGTAATCGTTTATTTTAATAAATGAATATTCACTATTTGAGTATACATGTTTATGTATTTGATTGAGATCTTAAACTTATTTACTGAATGTCCGCAATACAATTCACAGTATGAGAGAATTTGTGATGAATTCACAACTAGTGATTATCTCTACATGTGCAATTGTGAAGTATTGAAATTTTCCGTAGTCGATGAATTGATAAATACGGACACTATCAATTCTGTTGAGACTAGCATGAGTTATTCTCTAATTAGCTGATTCTCACTGGCTGGTGACATTGGGATGTCCGGAGATAAACATGAATGCTAGTTAAGGGAACTAGTTCATTGGAGTGACTAGCTGTAAAACTTCATATGGTAGTCTACATATAGATATGTCAGTGAAGTTCTTACTGCAGCTTAAGTGCGATATTCCTTTGACTTGCGGTGTTCAAGTCATCTTGGTCATGGAGACTTATACTTTGACATCTTAAGCAAGCATCTCCAAGGAGGTGTGGACCCAGGATGATTGGGTATAAGCCGAAGTGCCCGAAGATGTTTGAAAAGCCTACAAATGATTCACCACTCCTTGCGAGGAGATGTATACCCGAGGCCTATCGTCGGATTGTTACTCGAAGCCTCTAGCCAGAGCATGACATGTTCAGAGTATGAATCTCTTAAATACATGAGAGTAATTAGAATCCGTAGGACGAGAAAACGTTACTTGGGCTAGGTGTGACGTAGTCAGCTTAGTGGGGACTGACACACATAGACCATGTCCTAAACCAAGTGGGTATAAGATGGTGAAGGGAATGGGTCACGATTCATTATAGCTGCTGGAGGGTTTCAGAATTGTTTCTGAGGTCAACCGTTGATCTTTCGATTAATTGGGGATCATGATGTACTACTAGGTGTCACTCATGATCATTCTATAATTAATTGATTAATTATAGACGGCCAACATAAATCGAAAGCCTATTTAGTCACACGCACTACGAGTAATCCGAGGGATTTAAAACGAGTTGAAAATTGGATTTTCCAATCAAGAGAGAGTAGGTTTGGTTGAGCCAAACGATAAGTCGAATCTGAATTTATCAGAGACGCATCGGAAGCGTAAAATGGCTAAGTCTTTTGAAGACTTAATAGATGAATTAAATGAGTTTAATTCATTGGGGCGTGGCTTGGATGAGCCGGCCAAAGAGGGTCTCCACCCTCTTTGCTTGGTCGGCCACAACAAAGGGAGAGATCCAAGTTTTTGGTTCAATTTATAAAATAAACCAATTATGTGGTTTGTTTTATAAAATTATGGATGATATAAATTTTTATATAATAAACCAAGGTTTGGTTTATTTTTCATGGAAATTAAAATGAACCATGGATTGGTTTATTTTATAAAATCAATCATGAATTGATTTACCATGATAAGAAAATTTATTCCATAAGAAAAAAAGGAGACTTGGTCGATTTTTTATCATGAATTAAAATATGATTTTAACATGATATAAAATCAAGACTTGGCATGATGGAATGAGTCATAGAAAATTTATTTCATAAGAAAAAAAGAGACTTGGTGGTTGAGAGACCACTATATAAAGGACCCAAGGCAAGGCTTGAAAATCAATCCAAGTATTCTTGCCTGGGCTCTCTCCCTCTCCTCCCTTCTTTCTCTTGGCCGGCCACAAGGCTCTTCTCCCTTCTTCTTGCCGTGAGCACAAGGAGAAGCACCGAGGCGACGAAGTTCTTCCGTTGGGACGATCTTCCTCTCCAGCCATCATCACCTTGGGATTGGGCGCAAGTCATCTTCCTCCTTCTCGCCAGAATTGTGATTCCGGCCAACCTTGGTGGTGAGTTTTTCCGATGTGATTACTTCTCTCTTGGTTTTTCTTGTCGCGTTCTCAGAGAATCTAGTAGTTCTCGAGAACACGAAACTCGTGGCTTTGCGAAGTCATCCCGAAGATACTCGGCGTGGACGTGAATAGAGGCGGAGCTTCCGAGGGACGCTTACGGTTGGATCTCGTCCCTTCCTTCGAGTTACGCGAGGTAATAAGTAAATTAGTTTACGTTTCTGTAAAATTTTAAATATATGATCATGTCTACACAAGATAAAGTTGCATGCTTAGATGTGTGATTAAATAATTTGAGAAATTATTTATGCTAACCTTCCGCTGCACGTAATTAATTTTAAAATTACGAACCCGCATCCATGTCAACATGCACCCGGTCCCAACATGAGCTCGGGTCGTATCTCCTGTGTCTTTTTTAGGACCCAAACTCCCTCGACCTCGGACATAGGCGGGGTTGAAATCCTAGAGCTGCGGTGTCTATCTCACCCTCCGCGGGTTGAGCTCTACCATATCGCCTTTGCCCTTTTTAGGGCCCAAACTCCCTTAGCCTCGAACATAGACGGGCTTGAGATCCTCAGTTGCGGTGTCTATCTCACCCTCTGTGGGACGAGCTCTGGCCGTATTGTCTGTGCCCTTTTCAGGGCCTAAACTACCCCGACTTCGGACATTGGCGGGGTCGAGATCCTCGAGCTACGGTGTCTATCTCACCCTCCGCGGGTCTAACCATATCGCCTGTGTCCTTTTCAAGGCCCAAACTACCCCGGCCTCGGACATAGACGGGGTCGAGATCCTCAGGATGCAGTGTTTATCTCACCCTCCATCGGTGGAGCTCTAGTCATATCGCATGCGTCCTTTTTAGGGCTTAAATTCCCTCGGCCTCGGACATAGGAGGGCTCTAGATCCTCAGGCTGCAGTGTCTATCTCACCCTCCGCATGTTAAGCTCTGGTCATATCTCCTGCATCCTTTTTACGTGAGGTTGAGGTCCTCGGGCTGCGGTGTCTATCTCACCCTCTGCGGGTCAAACTATGGCCATATCATCTACGTTCTTTCTAGGGCCCAAACTCCCCCCGCCTCAGACATAGGTGTACGGGATCATATGGCCGTCTAGAGGGGGTGAATAAACGTTGCCATCTAATCGCTTGGTTCTCTTCTTACAACATTAGTGTGCCTAAGCGGAAATACAATTAACTAAAATGGCAACAAGAAGAGACAAATTGTTTAACGTGGTTCAGAGATAAGACTCATACTCCATGGTTGTCCATAAGGTGGACGATCCCGATTCGCATGTGGATGATTCCCCGGAAAACTTCCGGCTAGCTCATGTAGCTCCTTGTGGGTGGAGAAACCTCACCACAACTTCGCACAAGACCTCTGAGAGTATAGACTATTAATTGGCCCTTAACCAAGTACAATTTCATCAAACTTGAATTAAACTGAGTTTTCTTAAATATAACTCGTTTACTGATCCAGCCATTACTGTTGGAACTTGAATGGCTAGAGAGGGGGGGTGAATATAGCCAGACACAAACCCTTTCAGCTTTTAGGGATTTCTGCACTTCAAGGTTAGACAGCGGAAGCAAACAACACAAAACAGAGTATTGCAAAAATTAAACCCTAAGCTAAGCACAAACAAGAACGCTAACAAGAGGATATACAAGGTTCGGGGATAACTTGCCCCTACTCCTTGGCGTGCCCGTAAAGTGGGCGATCCCTTGATCGTCGACAGATCAAGCCCCGAAAAATCCGGATAGAATGGAACCTCCTTCTCGGTGGAGTGACCTATCCACAGCGTTTCAATCAAGATGAAGATATTAAGTACAATGAAACACAAAGGAAGCTAACAGAGCACTTAGGACAGTAAGAACACAAGCGAACTCCTCGCCGAGCTCCACTCAGCACAGATCTCACGCAAGAACTCCCTCTTCGTGTCTTCTTGCTGATGGACTCACCGAGCTCCTTGTTTCTTCTTCCAAGCGCTCAAGTATACAATGTCTCAACAGGTTGCTTCAAGGATCAGAATATGTATAGTGGCAACCTCACTTCTCAGTTGTAGCTCAAGCAAGAAGATATCGCACACAGAGACTTCTTCTATTCTCTTCATCGCCAGCCACTTAACCTGCTGCTGCTGTCGCCAGACACTCCTCTACAGCTCCCAGCTGCTCATCTGCACAGCCCAGCTACCTGACCTCTCCTGGACTCCCTGACCTCTCCTCAGCTGAGCCCCAGTCGAGCCCCAGGTTAGCTTCCAGCAGCGCCAGCGTCCGTTGAGACCTGAGAAACGAAAGCATCCAAACTTGCTCAATGGAAAGTCTCCCTTTGACCCTTCTTGAGTGTTTGAATCCATCCCTGTTACCTGCACACTCAATCAGACGCTTAGCAAAGCATATCACAAGGAAATCACAGTGTATCAGAGAAAGCGTAGAGAAAACAGACGCGATCAGAAACTTCTGACAACGTATTTGAGTTAAAGTTCAGCTTCTGATCGGTCCCCAGACCGATCAGAAAGGACCCTGATCGGTCACCGGATCGATCAGGGTAAGCCCAGACCGATCAGGCTCCATCCTGATCGGTCCACAGTGAGAAAACTGGAATCGCGATTACTGCTGGACCGGTCACCAGACCGGTCCAGCAGTCTGCTTGCCACAAACTACATGCCTGATCGGTCACCAAACCGATTAGGATGTGGTCTGATCGGTCTGGGGACCGATCAGAGCACCTTCTGACCGATCAGGCTCCAGCCTAATTGGTCATAGTGAGAAGCTCGCGACATTTGATCGTTCACCAGAACGATATGAATAGTATCCCTGATCGGTCACCAGACCGATCAGGAGCCGAACAGTAAGGTTCCCAAACTCACTGTATGCTCCCTGATCGGTCATCAGACCGATCAGACATAGCTGGATCGGTCACCAGACTGATCCACGAGGGAACTCCGTGCCAACTTCTCTGATCGGTCACCAGACCGATCCAGGCAAGGTCAGATCCACTTTAAGTCCTGAGAACAAGCTTCCAGCCCTTCTCTGACTCATTCTTAGTCCCCCGGACCAAGACTCCGTGCCCAGTTTCACTCACCGGGACTTCAACCTAGCCCTCCAAGCTAGGACCTAGCTTCACTCACAAGGATTTCATCAAACCTAGCTTCCCATGCTAGGACCTGGCCCTCCAAGCCAGGGTTTCATCAACCTAGCCCTCCAAGCTAGGACCTGGCCCTCTAACCCAGGGCTTTTTCACACCTAGCCCTCCAAGCTAGGACGTTTTCCCACCTAACCCTCCAAGTTAGGACTTTTCACACCTAGCCCTCCAAGCTAGGACTTTTTCACACCTAACCCTCCAAGTTAAGATTTTTCACACCTAGCCTTCCAAGCTAGGACTTTTTCACACCTAACCCTCCAAGTTAAGACTTTTCACACCTAGCCCTCCAAGCTAGGACTTTTTCACACCTAACCCTCCAAGTTAGGACTTTTCACACCTAGCCCTCCAAGCTAGGACTTTTTCCATGCCAGCATGCGATCTCCCGATCCACCTGGACTTAATCCGAATTCAACCAAACTTGAATCAAACTTAAATCGGTGTCAAACACCAAAACAACAATCAGGGTCAGACTGCATCAACAATTACCAGTCGACTGGTGCCAACACTAGTCGACTTACAGTTGTTGAATTCGAATGTTACAGCCCAACGTCTGAATTTAACGTTCAAATTCAGCCGACACTAGTTTACTTCACAGAAAGATCAGTCGACTAATCTTTCTATGCCCTCAACCAGTCGACTGATCTCATACTAGTTGACTAGTAAAATCCTAAACCTAGAGTTTCAACCACGAGTACATTCACTCACCGCTCATTCTCGCCCGACCAACCTAGACTTAGCCTTCTAGCCTCCTCCATTAGCCTCGCGTCTCTCGAATGTCTCTCCATCCTTCACGTCTTACCTTCTGAAGCTTCCTTCGGCCTTAGTCCTTGTTGTAGAGTCCATGGCTGTAAAATACGGAAAAAAAAAAACCAGGCCAGAAATTTTTTCAGAGATTTATTGGACAACTCCTAGGGTTTCTAGGCCTACGGTCTAGATTTTTGAGGGTTTAATTGGACTAAACCTGTAACTCTTAAGGAGTGGAGTGAAAGAAAACTCAAACTGACGGTCTAGGTTGGATTGTTGGAAGTTTGGAGCGGTTTTATTGATAAAACTCAAAAGTAGGGGTGATGTTTTAGTAACTTAAAAGGACAGGGGTTTAGTTGCAAAAGCGCCACTTATAAGTTATAAACCTCTGCTTCTCCCGTGCCCTAAGCTGCAGCCGCCCCTTTTCGTTGTCTTCTTCCTCCCCTCGCGAAATCGCCGCCAAAGCCGCAGCCGACCCCGTTCTCCTCTTCTCCATCACCTTCGCGTGCCCTAAACTTGACGCCGCAGCCATTCTGCCATGCTCGGATCCACCGCCGCGCCTCCCTCTCTTGTGCTCCTCCCTCGGGATCACATGGACGCTGTCGACTCCTCTCCAGCCGAGCCACGCCGATTTAGGGCACGTGTGAGGAAGCGAGGGCATAGCTGGTCGATCGAAAGTTGAGGACGCTTCTAGCTTTGTCGGATTGCTGTGGTTGGTTGTGCTTCGCCAGCAATCAGGTAAGGGTTGTATCTGAGGTGTTGCGTGGGTTGTTTTAGTTGCATAGATTAATTCATGAAGGATGATTGGATTTCTAATCAAATTCTGTTTTGGATGCATTGGTCGAACGGTTCCTTTTGGTATCGATCTTGGAGGTTGTTTCCGACGATCTCGGCTGCACTTGAATTTGAGCGAAGAACCGCTGCCAAATCAAGGTAAGGGTAATTTGATGCTATTAGTATAGATCTTGAATTCGGTTGGGTTTGAATGTGATCTGCTATGGTTTGTGCGTTTGATTGGAGTTGTTCTTGGATGTGGTTGTCTGTCTCCATGTGATGGTGGGTTTCTGATGATCATTAGAGTTGGTTATTTAGCTATTGAACTTTGTATTGGATGTGAAGTGGGGTTGAATTGATACTGTCATGTATTATTTTGAGATCCAGGTGATTGAGTTTATGATAATTTTGATCTTGGAGTTCTGAAATGTTGCAACACTTGTGCCATGTGTTCTGGTATTTGGAATGGGCTTGTCTTTGATACTATCGTGAGCAATCTTGAACTCTATTCTTTTGTTCTTCTATTCAATTTCATTGTGAAAGAAACTCTATTTGAAGTGCTTGATCTGGATGAGTTTCATTAGGGGAGATTTGGGTTTTCTTCAATTCTTGTATCAATTTTGGTGTTGGATTGGTGAGGAAGAAGCTGTTGTGATGATATGGATTATTGGTGTTCGGAATTTGATTTAGATGTTTAGTTCATTTATCTGTTTGGGATTGATGCTAGAGCTAACCTTAATTGTGTTAGTGGGTGGGGTGTGATATCATGTGAATTGGATTAATAAAATAGTGAAAGTATTAGATGAAGTGGAGTTTGACATTTTGTATTGATTGGTATGATATTGGTTGTTGTGAACTTAGCATGAGATTCTGGATAGCTATTCGATTCTTGTATAGGAATCAATTTTGGATTTGTAGCTTGGGATGGATTAAGGTTATAAATGTTGCATTTGATATTGCTATGTCCTTGATGTAAGTTTCAATTAAAGAGTTATTGAACTGATGCCCTGTTGGATCAGTTGGAATAGGCGAGGTAGTTTTGTGAGCCGAGTTTCATTTGGATTGTGAAGTTAAACCTAAATGGAGGTTGCCGTGTATACTTTGAGTTTTGGATACCTATTCTAGCATGATCATGAGATTGGTTAAGGGTTGCTAAGGATTTTATTCCACTGTGATGGAAAGGTGATGACTTGGGTTAAGCTTGGGGTTAAACATAAAATGAATCAAGAGTTGGACTCAGAACTAATCACTGATTACAGTTAATTAGTGATCATTACTTTAGAATAGTTTTATTAGGGGTATAGTTATGTGTGGTTAGTTATCATTTGTTATGATAGTTAAAACTATATCCTTTGATACAGGACACTGATTGCTCTCAGATTTCTGGACGGGAGGTTCTCATTTGATACGAGATTCTTCCATTGGAGGCGGGTACCCTTTGACTTATCCCTTATGATATTGTCATATTATTATGCATAGGCTGTTATAGATAACAGTAAGATTTTACGCTATCCTTGCTTCTTATGCCTGTTCTGGATACTTATTAGTTATCCCTGAGTTATTATGCTTGTTCTGGATATTTGTTAGTTATCCCTGAGTTATTATGCCTGTCCTGGATACTTGTTAGTTATCCCTGAGTCATTATGCTGTTCTGGATACTTATTAGTTATCCCTGAGTTATTATGCTTGTTCTGGATACTTATTAGTTATCCCTGAGTTATTATGCCTGTCCTGGATACTTGTTAGTTATCCCTGAGTCATTATGCTGTTCTGGATACTTATTAGTTATCCCTGAGTTATTATGCATGTTCTGGATACTTATTAGTTATCCCTGAGTTATTATGCCTGTCCTGGATACTTGTTAGTTATCCCTGAGTCATTATGCTGTTCTGGATACTTATTAGTTATCCCTGAGTTATTATGCCTGTTCTGGATACTTATTAGTTATCCCTGAGTTATTATGCTTGTTCTGGATACTTATTAGTTATCCCTGAGTTATTATGCCTGTCCTGGATACTTGTTAGTTATCCCTGAGTCATTATGCTGTTCTGGATACTTATTAGTTATCCCTGAGTTATTATGTCTGTCCTGGATACTTGTTAGTTATCCCTGAGTTATTATGCTGTTCTGGATACTTATTAGTTATCCCTGAGTTATTATGCTGTTCTGGATACTTATTAGTTATCCCTGAGTTATTATGCTGTTCTGGATACTTATTAGTTATCCCTGAGTTATTATGCCTGTTCTGGATACTTATTAGTTATCCCTGAGTTATTATGCCTGTTCTGGATACTTATTAGTTATCCCTGAGTTATTATGCCTGTTCTGGATACTTGTTAGTTATCCCTGAGTTATTATGCCTGTCCTGGATACTTGTTAGTTATCCCTGAGTCATTATGCTGTTCTGGATACTTATTAGTTATCCCTGAGTTATTATGCCTGTTCTGGATATTTATTAGTTATCCCTGAGTTATTATGCATGTCCTGGATACTTGTTAGTTATCCCTGAGTTATTATGCTTGTTCTGGATACTTGTTAGTTATCCCTGAGTTATTATGCTGTTAGTTTCATACAGTCTCAGGTATTGCCATATCTATATGTATGCTTAGATATCGGGATGTATCTCTTGTATTTGACATGAGGGATGTATGTGTGCATATCATACACCATCCTTGCACTGTTGCATGCCGGCGATCAGCGACTCCCTTGTGGTTGAGCCT
The DNA here is from genome assembly GCA_024364735.1 of Boesenbergia rotunda. NCBI lineage: Eukaryota > Viridiplantae > Streptophyta > Magnoliopsida > Zingiberales > Zingiberaceae > Boesenbergia > Boesenbergia rotunda. The sequence goes on along the minus strand of JAGFNQ010004141.1, from coordinate 153,295 downwards.
AATCATCTTCCGGTACATGACATGCACACACGGCCACTCATGGGTTAGTGGATACCGTAGATGTGTGTGTTTACCCTGTATTGCTCCGTTCGGCCACTATGAGGAGGGTGAGCGCGGGCGTGGTAGCAAGCAGGGATCCCTTCTCGTACTGAGCCACGAGGAGATGAGAGCTTGACTCCCCCATTGCTTGGGGTCGGAGCGGAGTCTCCACCAGCATCCTGTTCACCCGGTCACTCAGGAGCAGTGATGGCAGAGTGTACAGTTGTCAGAGCCCTACCCGTTCAGACGTCCCTATGACAGGTGTACGATGATCTGTCTGGTGTCAGGGGTGACACATGTCATTGCACCATGTGCATACTTTGCATCGTGCATTGTTTGCTGCACTTATTTGCTGCACTTGTTTGACATCGCATATTCTGGAGACTTGTTATTTGAGATTATATGACTAATGATATTTCCATGGTACTCATTGTCCTCTTTTCAGGTTAGCTGGATTCTGGTATGTATCTACCTCAGTATTTCCAGTACTAGTTTTTCCATATTGTTGATATAAGACTGTATTAACGTAGATGCTTATTGTTATTATAACATACTATGCATATCTGCTGGGTATTCGCTGAGTTATGGACTCACCCCGTTGCCATATATGTTTTATTTCAGGTTGAGATACTTGGAGTCGCTAGAAGAGCCCAGCAGCCAGTCCCTACCCATCGCGACGGCATAGTTTCGTTTTGTACTTAGTAGTGTCTATTTGTATATTTACTTATTGGACTTGTATATGTCTTGGGAGTGTTGTCTTGTGCCCTAAGGGGTTTTTGTATTGGTTGTTTCGTCGTAAGTCGGACCGGTCCGCAGTCAGGTATGATTTATTTTGTGTTATGGTCAGTTTATGTTTTAGTTTTGAGGCCTGAGGCCAAATATATATAATTAAACTGCGTGGTGATGTCTAGTATGTTCTGTGTATGTGTAAATTGTCCGCCGGACAGGGGAGGTGCTGTCCGATTTTCTATTGGATCAGCGGCTCCTGGGTCTCGGGGCGTGACAATGGCCCCTCGTGACTCACTTGATTCTTCATTACAGCCTTGACCTATTGCCTTCAAGTCTTCTTCGCTTTGGCTCTTATCCCTCGGATGCATATAAGCCCGCGACTCATCTCCATGCCATGTGGGATTGGTGGCATCGATAGAGGGGGTGAATATCGATTTTTACTTTCTCGGAATTTCGTCGTCCTTTCATTAGACTTACTATTAGAGTTGTTAGTGTGCTGCGGAAATAAATAAAATAAAAGCAACAAAGCACAAATGACTTGCGAGATTTATTTACTTGGTTTTCAACCCCCAGGATTAGTACGTCCAAGGTCTATGTTGTGATGCGGTTTTAAAAATAATAATAATAATAATAATAATAATAATAATAATAATGAAAAAATAATAATAATAACAATAATGTGTGTGTGTATATACGAACATCATAAATAAGAGTTTAAAAATAGAAACAATCATATAAAAATTTTGGAATAATTTTCTGAAATTTTGGAAATATTTATGAGGAAAATTCGAAGCAAGATAGTTTAGTTTTAAATTATTTAAGAAAAAGTTAGATTTTTGAAATATATATATATATATATATATATATATATATATATATATATATATATATATATACACGACCACTCCTTTTTTTTCATCCGGAAGCCGTCTCCTCCCCTCGTGCGAGCCAACCGAAGCCGAGCACCTCTCCTTTTCCTCCTCATGCTAGCTCGTCGTCAACTGGCCGGAGTTGTCGCCCTCTTCATCATCTCAGTTGATTCGTGGTCGTGATTCCTTCTGATCGCCGTAGATCACCGCCGACCTTCCCTTTCCTTTCCCCCTCGCGTGAGCAAGCCATCGTCGGAGTTGGGGAAACCTTTTGGATGCCCAGCGAGCCAACTTTGCTAGTTGGTCGAGGATCATCGTTGTGGTCGACCGTTTATCGCATAGGTGAGTTCGTGTGCTCCTTGCCTTGCCTTCTTCCTCATCGCCGATCGCAACCTCACCAAGCCACCAGCCGATCCAGTCTCTCACACGGGCCTCTTCCTTGTGTGATCTTGTCTCTGATGCATATCTTCCTTTCTGTTGGGGCAATCTATGGTCTAGAGTGACCATGTGTTTTGATGTTTGGGCAAAGGGTTTAAGTTAGGTTCACCCTTGTGTTTGATATGTGTATTTGAGTGTGCAGGTCTTGCATGATACACATGGACTTAGTTGGACGGCTTCGGGTACGGTGAAGGATGGCACAAAGGCAAGTCGTGGGCTTGTGTGCGCATCTGAGGGACCACGGATATAGCAGGGACGATGAGCTGAGGGAAGCGGCCTTCGAGACATGCATGAAGGATGACATGGAGGCAAGCCGAGGACTTGTGCGTGCATCTGAGGGATGAGAGCCAAAGTCGAAGAGGGCTTAAAGGCAACAGGTCGAGGTTGCTGGTGAAGAGACAGATGAGTCGTGAGGGTCCGAGTGTGAGAGAATTGTACTCGGGAAGGGAAATCCTAGGTTTAGGGGTGGACCAGTCTACTGGCCCTGGGGCAGTCGACTGGTATATACCACAGAAAGATCAGTCGACTGGTAATGGACCAGTCGACTGGTGGTGGTTGGAATTCGAACGTTGGGCTTGCAACGTTCGAATCTGAGTAGGACCAGTCGACTGGTAATGGTCTTCTCAGCCTATATCACTATTTAAAGGGGCTCGGTTTTGGCTGAGAGTTCTTGACGAAATTAGCTTTGGTTAAAGGCCAATTAGTAATCTTTATGCTCAGAGGTGTTGTTCGGATTGTGACGAAGTTTCTCCACCCACAAGGAGCTACACGAACTAACTGAAGGTCATCCGGGGAGTCATCCATCGACAGATCGCGATCGCCCACCTTACGAGTTATGAATAGCCGTGGAGTAGGATCTTTATCTCCAAACCACGTAAAAGGTTTGGTGTTAGCGATTGTTTAGTTTTTGTTATTAGTATTTCCGCTTGCGCATGCTAACATTTGTAGGAAGGAAGATTGAAAAATTGCTATTCACCCCCCTCTAGCAACGGAAAGATCCTAACACTTTCCTCTTCCATGGCGTCGCTCTGATCGCTTCTTCCCCGATCGCGTCGCCTCTCCACTCCAACATTGACGCTGGCCGAGGGGGGGCCATCATTGGTGACCAAGCAACAATAGGGCACTGATCCAGGATTGGGGAGGCTGCCGGGGCAAAAGATCACTTCGGAAGGTTTTCGTGCATTGCCAAATTTCATCAGGCCTGAGACAAGGTGGTTGCCGACACCTACACGGGTAAGATTTGAGTTATTGGTGGTCAAATTAGTAAAGATGATTTGGTTTCTAATCAGAATTTGCTTTAGTGTTGTAAGGCATTCAGTTGGGGGTTTTGGCAGAAGCTTGGATAAACTAGTCATTAGTTTTATTTCCTTTGAAACTTGATCTAGTTTTGGGAGAGGTTGATGCCCTGTTTGATTGTGAGTAGAAGATTTAAATTGAAGCTTTTGTCTATTAAACAGAAAGCTTGGATGAGTTTTATGTTGTGCTTTTTGTTCTTGTTCTGATGGAGTTTTAGAATAAGATAGAATAGGATTTGTGAGGGCACATTACATTAACTAGGGATCGATTAATTAATGAAATACAGGATTTAATAGGGTGGATTGATTATGATTAAATTAGAGATAATCATCAATTAATGAATAATTTAAGTAATTAGGGGATGTAACTTAATTAGTTTGGGATTTTATTTAGTTACTTATTGGATATATGATTAGCTAAATTATACATGCTAATGCAGGACTCTGATTCGATACGAGCATTTGGACGTGAGGTCTATTTGGATACAATCGACATATAAGGCGGGTACTTATCCCTTGATTTCTGTAGAATTGTTTACCTTTAAATGCATGATTATTTATTTATCTGAGTAAGTTGATTGCTTTATCTTAAATCTACTTGTCTTGTTTTTCCTGCTTGATATTATTCTTGCTTGACCTTTGAGTAGTTATTCAAATTGCTCAGTTATACAGTCTCATCTCTTTGTTTCTGATCTAGAGAGTACCGCTTGTATGCGTGTACTGTAGAACTATCATTTGACCTATCTAGGGTTTTGGTTGGCATTAGATAAACCCTGCCTAGTAGATTAGTGCATGTTTATTTATCTCCGAACCACGTAAAAGATTTGGTGTTAGCGATTGTTTAGTTTTTGTTATTAGTATTTCCGCTTGCGCATGCTAACATTTGTAGGAAGAAAAATTAAAAAATTACTATTCACCCCCTCTAGCAACGGAAAGATCCTAACACTTTCCTCTTCCATGGCGTCGCTCCGATCGCTTCTTCCCCGATCGCGTCGCCTCTCCACTCCAACATTGACGTTGACCGAGGGGGGGCCATCATTGGTGACCAAGCAACAATAGGGCACTGATCCAGGATTGGGGAGGCTGCCGGGGCAAAAGATCACTTCGGAAGGTTTTCGTGCATTGCCAAATTTCATCAGGCCTGAGACAAGGTGGTTGCCGACACCTACCTGGGTAAGATTTGAGTTATTGGATGGTTAAATTAGTAAAGATGATTTGGTTTCTAATCAGAATTTGCTTTAGTGTTGTAAGGCATTCAGTTAGGGGTTTTGGCAGAAGCTTGGATAAACTAGTCATTGGTTTTATTTCCTTTGAAACTTGATCTAGTTTTGGGAGAGGTTGATGCCCTGTTTGATTGTGAGTAGAAGATTTAAATTGAAGCTTTTGTCTACTAAACAGAAAGCTTGGATGAGTTTTATGTTGTTCTTTTTGTTCTTGTTCTGATGGAGTTTTAGAATAAGATAGAATAGGATTTGTGAGGGCACATTACATTAACTAGGGATCGATTAATTAATGAAATACATGATTTAATAGGGTGGATTGATTATGATTAAATTAGAGATAATCATCAATTAATGAATGATTTAAGTAATTAGGGGATGTAACTTAATTAGTTTGGGATTTTATTTAGTTACTTATTGGATATATGATTAGCTAAATTATACATGCTAATGCAGGACTCTGATTCGATACGAGCATTTGGACGTGAGGTCTATTTGGATACGATCGACATATAAGGCGGGTACTTATCCCTTGATTTCTGTAGAATTGTTTACCTTTAAATGCATGATTATTTATTTATCTGAGTAAGTTGATTGCTTTATCTTAAATTTACTTGTCTTGTTTTTCCTGCTTGATATTATTTTTGCTTGACCTTTGAGTAGTTATTCAAATTGCTCAGTTATACAGTCTCATCTCTTTGTTTCTGATCTAGAGAGTACCGCTTGTATGCGTGTACTGTAGAACTATCATTTGACCTATCTAGGGTTTTGGTTGGCATTAGATAAACCCTGCCTAGTAGATTAGTGCATGTTTATTTACTTTGGTGTTATTTGTGTTTCGTATAGTATTGATTGCATGTTTTGGATATGAATGAGCTTGTGTATATTAGTGACATGCATCATAGCATTCAGGCCGACGACCACTGGCTCCCTTATGGTTGAGACGGATCGTCGGGTATATTTTTTTTGTTGTGTCACACTTAGTTGGAGTTGTGTGCAAACAGTTGATACTCCCCAAGTATTTGGAGTCCCCACAGGTGCTTCGGGGTTTTTAATTTTCATTCAGGTCACAGGTCCCCACAAGTGCTTCGATACTTCATGGAGTTCCAGCATTTTATGCCAAAGGTCTTTAGTGGAATTGTATATTCCGATTCGTTCAATTTCCTCGACTGGTAGTACACTTAGAAGATGGAACTCGGCCTTACCATTTGTCGTAAATTTATCGTGTTGCTTTTCGGTCCAGAGATGTTCTTTAAGTTCATTTCCATTCTTATCTGTGGGTGCTTCAAAATCAAATTTTATTGTTAGTAAAATACTAAAATCTGTTTTGAAAAATATCTCCATTTTGCGTTTCCAAAACGCAAACTCCCCCTCGAACTTTGGTGGGTAAATCACTGGTCCAACTATTCTTCAAAAATTTACTGCAGTCGGCAGTTAGTCGTTCTACGGCGTCCTGGCTCTGATACCACTTGTCGGTCCACCTCAACCCGACAAGTGGTATCAGAGTCTACCCCTTAACTTAACCCTACTTCTCCCTAGGGGTGAGTATTCGATTAAAATCGAACCGAATAGACCGAAAACCAAATAAATCGATATTTTTCAAAATAACCGAACCGACCGAATTTCTTAATAAAAACCAAGAAAACCAAACCGATAAAATATCGGTTAATTCGGTTAAAAACCGAATTAACCGATTTAACCGAAATTTTAAAATTTTATTCGATTTTAATAAAATAATCAGATTTAATTTAATTTAATTATATTTTTAAATAAAAAATAATTAAATTAATATTCTTATTCGGTTTAACCGAATTACAAAATTCAAAACCGAAAACCGAACTGAATTAACCGAAAATCGAACCGAATTTTGAAAAAAAACGAAAACCGAATAACCGAACTGAATTTTAAAATTCGGTTGGTTCGGTTCAGTTAATTCGGTTTTTTCAAATTTTTGCTCACCCCTACTTCTCCCCTTTTGATCGTATCAAAACCAATATAGGATACTTACATGTAATGTATTTATTTTTTTAGGTGTGAGTTGATATGTTTATTTTTGTTCAACATTTATATAATATCTTATGCAATGAATGAATTTTTGAAATTATGATTTTTTTTCTAATGCTCTGTTTACTTACAAGAGTGGATGATGGATGGATTAAACAAACTTAGGGGTATGGGAAGAGAATGGAAAGGAAAAGAAATCCTTTCCTTTGCATGCTTGTTTACCATGATTGAGAAAGGTGAGTACATGCGGTGTAATTTTATTAATACAAAAGGGTACATGCGTCATTGTTTTGGTATATGGTGTAATTTTATGAGTTAAAAAGGGTACATGCGTTATTTTTTTTGGTTTATGATGTAATTTTGTAAATGAAAAGGGGTACATGCGTCATTTTTTTATCCATCCGCTGCTTTCCGTCTGATTTTGAGATGATCAATTTTGGCTCCAAAACTATCCGCGGATGGATTATATTTCTCTTCCCTCTTTAAATTTTAATGAAGTAAACAATGGAAAGATTTCCACTACGGAAACTTTTCCTTAGTTTTACTTTCCACTCTCCCAAGTAAACAGAGCATAAGTGAATGGTACTCATTCTAGTATCTATATCAAGTACTATCAATCCAGCAATCATTCCCATTGTCATTAACCCCTTAATTAAAACTTATTATCATTTTCATTGCTGAATGTACACCAAATGCCCCCTAGAATATCAAAAACAAATAAAAAATTTACTCTAATCACAATTATTAAATAAAAAATATTATTATATCAAAAATTTCTTTATCAATTTAATTAAAACTATTTTAACTTAATTAAAATTATTTTAATATTGTCATAATAATTATAATTATTATAACATAATTAATATATGAATAAGGGTATTTATCTGAGAATTTATTTATTTAATATTTAAAATTTTAAAAATATAATTTCAAATTAAAATTTGAAATTATCTTTTCTAAATTTGATAAATTATTTTCTAAAATTTAAATTTTGGATTAAGTTTTAAAATCTTCTTTTTAAGATTTATAATTATGGATTTATCTTTTGAATTTATATTTTTAAGATTTGTGATTTTATTTTCTAAATTTTTAGAATTTGAACGATAAAAAGTTATAATTACTAATAAGTATTTAACCTTTTTTTGTTAAAAAAAGGACATTAATGTAATTAAATTTGGGCTTCACTAAATCAATTGAGAGTTGATTAGTAAATGTCTATATTCTTAATTATTAAATTTTCTCACCATAAGATGAGAATTTATTTAGTTTAAATTTAAAATTTTAATTTTGGAATTTTTAAAATATAAGTTTAAATTATAATTTGAAATTATTTTTTTTTAATTTGATAAATTGTTTTCTAAAATTTTAATTTTTAATTAAGATTTGAATTTTTCTTTTTAAGATTTGTTTTATAGATATATCTTTTGAATTTGTATTATTAAAATTTATGATTTTATTTTCTGAATTTTTAGAATTTGAATAATAAGAAGTTTAATTACTAAGCCTTTAAATTCTTTTTGGTATTAAAAGAAAAAAATGACATTAACACAATTTAATTTTGGACTTCGCCAAATAGAGTTGATTAGTAAATAATCCAGATTCTTAATTTGTCATGCCCCCAGAGGTACATATTTACTCGAAAATCAGGTAGCATCTTCCTTATACGGAGGACAGGTTGGGGCAAATATACATACACTCTCCACTAATACTAGCTCAGCCCCAAGCAGCTGGCATCACAATAATCAATAAAAGACGCACCACGCAGTTTATATCAATATAAAAGATAATGGTTGGCTCAGCCACCTTAAACATAAAAGAAATCACAACCAACGAGAACCCAAATGTCTCTGTAATAATAATAACAAAACCAGTCCGCTAACTGATAAACGAATAAAATGCGAAAACTGAGCTCCATACCGAAGTAAAACAACTAAACCAAATTGCGGAAAATAACTCAACTCCAGGGACTGGCGACTGGATCCTCTCCTGGCTCCAAGAAATACGACTACCTGCTATCTGAAACAAAAATGGGAGGTAGCGGTGGTGAGTCCGGGCGGACTCTACGGGTATATGAGTAGACAATAAGCATGACATAATAAAGGATAACTAAGTAAAGAATCAACAGAGTGCAGTCCATAAGCAAATATAAGAATACCTAATCATGCATAACATAAGTAAAATGACATGGTATAAAATCCGAATAACAACTAAGCACGTATAAAACAACACAACAACAGTAAAATCAAGATATACATGAATGTCAATCAAGTGCAACAACCATAACTCATATAAATGCAACAATCACAGGAAAAATGCATAAACAAATACGTATGCACATGATGCAATGACATGTGTCACCCCTGACGTCAGTCAAGCCGCCAACACATCTCATCTGTGTGACCGAGTGGGTAGGGCTGTGACAACTATACGCACTCCAACAACAAATACCACAGAAGGCGTGGTTGAGTGGACAGGATGCTGGGGAGACCACACTCCACACCCCGGTACATAGGGGAGCTACCAACAGCTACAATATCCCTCGAAAAACAACGGTGAGGGTGTCACTGTTTGCCTACAGCTGCAACATGTGTGGCATAACAGGACAGATGTGTTGGTGTAATCTTGATTAGGTCAGGGTTGACCTAGTTTGACAAAGCTCAGGTGAGTTTGAGTCTGGTAAGCTCGGGTGAGCTTGAGGTCGTATGTTTCGATATTTGACAAAGCTGTTTGAGTGGTCATGATGTGTGAGTCAAGTGGGTCAAGGTTGACTGGAGACTTGACTGGCAAAAGACCTAGTGGGACTAGGCACGCCTAGTGGGACTAGGTGAAGTCCAGGTAGATCGGGGAGATCGTACGCTGGCATGGCAAAAGACCTAGTGGGACTAGGCACACCTAGTGGGACTAGGTGAAGTCCAGGTAGATCGGGGAAATCGTACGCTGGCATGGGAAAAGACCTAGTGGGACTAGGCACACCTAGTAGGACTAGGTGAAGTCCAGGTGGATCGGGGAGATCGTACGCTGGCATGGCAAAAGACCTAGTGGGACTAGGCACACCTAGTGGGACTAGGTGAAGTCCAGGTGGATCGGAGAGATCGTACGCTGGCATGGGAAAAGACCTAGTGGGACTAGGCACACCTAGTGGGACTAGGTGAAGTCCAGATGGATCGGGGAGATCGCATGCTGGCAAGGTGGAAGTCTACAGAGAGACTAGACCTAACTCGAGGGTTAGGTGAATCTGGTTGGGAACCAGGTTAAGTCCGAGCTGGGAGCTAGGCAGTAGAAATCCAGGTTGGTCAAAGGGGTTGACCGGACACTTGGTAGGGGATCCTAGGCTTGTGAAAACAAGTTAGTTTGGACTCAATCGATTAGGTAATCGATTGGGTGAATCGATCAGGTGATCGATTAGGGCAGTTTGCGCGAGAGGACAAAAGGGTCCTGAATCGATTGGGCAATCGATTCAGGGTATCGATAATCGATTGGCTAATCGATTACGGCAGTTTGCGCGAGAGAATAGAAGAGTTCTGAATCGATTGAGTAATCGATTCAGGACACTCGTAATCAATTGGCTAATCGATTACAATTCGAAAACTAGCCGTTAAACGGCTAAATCCTACGTGGTAATCGATTGGGTAATCGATTCAGAAACCCTAGGCGTCGAGTATATAGGTTTTCACGCAGGTTTGGAGCGCAACTCTTCTTCCTTCTTCCACGCCATCTCAAGAGAAGCTTTGGGGCTTAGTGTTGCTGCACTTCCAAAGTTCTAGAGGCATTCACAAGCTTAAAGATAGCAAGGAAAGCAAAGGTTGAGTGTATCATTGTAAATCTTGTAAGATTTCATTTTGTATTTGCTTGATTCTTGTTGTATCTGTTGGATCGAGAAAGACCGATAGAGGGGGGGTGAATATCGGAAAATGTTCGGATTTAAAAGAAAGAGCAGTTACGCAGCGGAATAAAATCAAACAACGCAAACACCAGTAGTTTACTTGGTTCGGAGCCTGGGTCGACTCCTACTCCAAGGCCCACGGTCGTTGACCGTTTACTTTGGGCAATTCTATAATGCGCAAAACGGTTACAGAGTAAGATTACAAAAATGACTGTAAATAGAAAATTACACTCTGTTTTACCAACTCCCGGTGTAGATCGAGTTTCGGTGCAGCGGGAGGTCGACGACGCTTCGGACTTGAGTTGGGAAGTTCCTGGAGCAGAGCGTAGTCGTCAGAGCGTTTGGAAGCGTTGAATGAATGCAGTGTTGAAGCTCGGGGTCGAGGGGTGCTATTTATAGCACCTAGGGGGGCCCTGGTCGTCGAGGGCGCCCTGCCATGTGTCTCCCGATCCGTGCTTCGCTCGGTCAAGCCTTATCGCACCAGAATAGGGATGAGGTTTGACCTCTGGGGCGCCCTGGTCGCAGAGGGCGCCTTGGTTGACTTTTTCCGCGCAGAAGACTCGGCTGTGGATAGAGCTGAGGCTTCGCAGACAGAGCTGGAGGCGCCTTGGCTGCTGAAGGCGCCTTCACTGACGAAGGCGCCTTCGCTGCTGAGGGTGCCTTGCCCAGTAAGCAGCTGAAGCCCATTTGCTTCGTTTGGTTCTGGTTCACCTTGAGGGCGCCCTGGACACTTAGGGCGCCTTACTCAGCTGTTGCCTCACTCTTTTGAGGCTCTCTGAGTTGCAGACACACGTCCCTTTGGTCCTGCATCAAGGGTTAGTCCAAAACACAACAAAACAATAATTTTATACAGCCTTAGCTGTCTTGGTTCTGACTTTGGTCTCCAAAATGGAGTCCTAGGTCGAACCGACGCCTAATGTTCCCTCGGAGGGGAACGCGTCCTCACCTACTCCTCTCGGGAGAGTTTACCTGGTGCCAACCGGATCCTCCAGTTGAACTTTTGCCCGGCAGCCCTTCGCCAGGTCTTGGTTTTCGCCTAGCAGCCCTTCGCCAGGACTTGGTTTTCGCCTAGCAGCCCTTCGCCAGGACTTAGTTTTTGCCTAGCAGCCCTTCGCCAGGACTTGGTTTTCGCCTAGCATCCCTTCGCCAGGACTTGGTTTCCTGACAGTCCATCGTCAGGTGCCTAGCATCCCTTCGCTAGGACTTGGTTTTTGCCCAACAACCCTTCGCCAGGACTTGGTTTCCTGACAGCCCATCGTCAGGCGCCTAGCAGCCCTTCGCTAGGTCTTGAGTTTCCTGCACTCTCAAGCAGCATTGTTAGACAACAAACAACCCTTAACTTTGAATCCTTTGCCAATATCAAAACAAGGTTCGATCTGGTGCTTCCTGCACCAACAGTATCTTTGTGAAAGCTTGTAAGAGGTTTCTCCACCTCAAGAAGGAGATCTTTCATAGTGTATGAGAGAGTGAGGAGAGTGGATCCTTGGATTAGTCACCCGGCCGGGGTGGATACCAAGTAAAATCCAAAGTGTTAGTATTGCTTGAAGTCTTCCACCGCGACAAATCATCTACAAGCAAATTGGAGCTAATCACCCCCCCTCTAGCTCGTCTACCGGTCCCAACAAGATGCGCGCACTCTAGCAACTACCATGACAAACAAGTGGTTGAGTGAATCGAGCAACAAAATGACTAACGACGGCTTAACCATATGCAAGTCCAACAGTCGTTAGTAAACAACGTGCAGATATGGTGCATGCTACAAGATGCACGAACAACCGAAGAAACAACGATGTTGTAGGACCGGTGCCGTCGATAGAGGGGGGGTGAATATCGACCGTAAATCGTTCGTTGAAAACTTCGTAACTTTCGATCTAGACTTAGAGTGTTAGCGCAGCGGAAAATAAATAGAACGAAGAAAAACAAAGCAAAGGACACGCGGGATTTATTTACTTGGTTCCTGACCCCCCTGGGTCAGTACGTCCAAGGCCTATGTACTTGGCGTGAGTCCACTATTGGTCTCCTTTCCGAAATTTCCGGAGGCGGAGAAAACCCGTCTTACAGTTTACAATTACAAGCAATAATATGAAAGTTAAGTGCGGAATAAATAAAAGCGAACCGAACAAAAATCTGAAACTCGGCCGATCTAGACCTCCGAAGTGTCGCGCACTTCCTCCTGGAGCCTCCCGGTCGTAGAGCCTCGTCTCTAGCATGTTGTCATCGGTCAGAATGCTTGGAATGGTACTTGGCAGTTGTTGTTGAAGCAGAGGGGTCGAAGCCCCTTATATAGGCCTCCTGGGGGCGCCCTGGACGTTAGGGGCGCCCCGGAAGACTCGGTCAAACTTTATCCCTGCGCCTACCTCGCCGCAGCTGATAACAGCTTTGACCAGGGCACCCCGAACCTTCCGGGTGCCTATCTTGAACCCAGTCAGCGCTAATCCACTGCTTCAGACTCGCAGCAACGAAACAGGGTTGACCCGGGCGCCCCGGATGTTCCGGGCGCCCCGCTTGACACCTGTTTTGACTACATCACAAAACTGCTGTTTTTCTCACTTTGGCTTGGGCGCCCCCAACACTGGGGGCGCCCCCAACACTGGGGGTGCCCTGCATAAAGACTACAAAGCTAGTTCTTTTGCTTGCTTTGTCTCCGGTTCTTGTTACCTGCAAGATACACAAACACAAAGCATATGTGCATATAATATTAAACTTAAGGACTTGGTTCGGACTTCGAATTTCCATGAAACCCTAGGTCGAACCGGCACGAGTTCCCATACCCAAGAACTTGCCCTTCACTTACTCCTTTCAGGAGACGGTTGTCACCCAGTCCTTCGGGTGGACTTTTGCTTAGCTTCCGATACCTCCGGACCTCGAGACGCCCAAACCCTGACCCGTCTCTACTCCTGTCCTTAGTCATCGCTCAGCTAAGTTGCTCAGTCCCTTGGACCGAGACTTCATTCCCTAACAATCCTTCGCCAGGTGCCTAGCAGTCCTTCGCCAGGTCTTCTTTCCCTAGCAGTCCTTCGCCAGGTGCCTAGCAGCCCTTCGCTAGGTCTTCTATGCCTAGCAGCCCTTCGCTAGGTGCCTATTCGCTAGGTCTTCTATGCCTAGCAGCCCTTCGCTAGGTGCCTAGCAGCCCTTCGCTAGGTCTTGGGGTTTTGATTCTTAGCAACCCTTCGCTAGGTGCCTAGCAGCCCTTCGCTAGGTCTTAGGGTTACGATACCTAGCAGCCCTTCGCTAGGTGCCTAGCAGCCCTTCGCTAGGTCTTAAGGTTTCGATACCTAACAGCCCTTCGCTAGGTGCCCAGCAGCCCTTCGCTGGGACTTAGGGTTTCGATGCCTAGATTAACTAGGATTTTTCTTCAGCTTTGGTTACTTCTCTCTTACTCCCCTTTGTCTGTTCAATGTATCGCTGACTTAAGTGTATTGTCAAACATTAAAACACTTAAAGAGGAACATCATTGATGCAACTTGCACCAACAATCTCCCCCTTTTTGATGTTTGACAATAACTTAAGTTAGATTGGTTTAAGGGGCTAACTTACTATCCTTGGGGAAGAATTAACTTTAGTTTTGAAAATATTTTTGATCCTCTAGGAAAAATAAGAAAAAATTTCTAACTTAAGCATACCTCTCCCCCTTTGTCATACATCAAAAAACACAAGAAAATACTTGCACCAACAATGAGAAATTTTGGTTCTTTTTGAAAATACTTGGTGCAGAAATTTTGAAAGCATTATATTTTGAATGATATATTGCATTTTTGAAAAAAAGTGCATAATTTTTGAAAAAGATGTTATGCGCTTTGAAAAGTACAAGTACTTTGAAAATGATCTTTAACAACATGCAAGTACTTTTGAAAGAATTTGTAATTTTTTTGAAAAATATAAAGTACTTTTTGGAAAATGCATAACTTTTGAAAAATGTTATTTTGGAAAATATAAATATTATGCCTATTTTGCAAGTACTAACTATTTTTGAAAGAGATGAGACTTTGAAAAATCTAAGTAAATTTTGAAAAATTAAGTACTTTTGAAAATATAATATTTGACTTGACTTGGTTTTTTTTCAGTCTGACACTATCCTAGGAAATCTTGTTGACTACAAGGACATTTCCTAAGTGTCCTGGAAATTTTCCAACCCAAGTAAATATTATTTCAAAAATAGTTTCATAAGTCACAGAATAGTAGGATGTAAGTTAATTTTGAAAAAGGTATGAATTTTTGAAGTTATAATACTTGACTTGGTATATCTTCTAGTCTAACACAATCATAGGAAACCTTGTTGACTACAAGGACATTTTCCTAAGTGTCTTCGAAGATTTTCCAGACTCAAGATAAATATTTTTTCAAATTGATCAAAACCAAATGAATTTTAGAAAATACTGGTATATTATTTTTTAAAAAAAAATTAGTATTGCGAGATAATACTTATGTTTTTGCAAGATTTTGAAGATATTGTTCAAGAAAACATTGTTATTAAATAATTCTTTTAATTTGACCTCCCCCTAAACTTGACTCGGTCCTGGGAAGCTTGTTGACCACAAGTATTCTTCCTCTGAGTCTTAAGGTTTGATTTAGATTAAAAAGAAATATTTAACAAAAAAATGAATAATTACCAAAAAAAACTTTTCTGAAATTCTTCATTTGACTCAGACTCCCCTAAATTTGACACATCCTAGGAGTCCTTGAAAATCATGAAGTGGACCTTTCCTCTGTGTCTTTAGGGTTTATCAAAGTCAAAGAAACAGGTAAATTTTTGAACATATAATTTTTACAACATAAAACCCTTTTTGAAAACACAAGTAATAATGATTTGAAGCACAGTTTTCGAAAAGTATTTTTCAAATGATAGTAATGTTTAAAGTGCAATTTTTGAAAACCATTTCAAAAACAATGAAAAGCACTCCCCATGTACCTGATACTGTTTGACTCTATCTAAGTGCCTTGAGGAACTTTAGTGTTGTCCTAAGAGGCTTATGTCTAATTGAGTGAGTCAAACAATTTTTTGAAAAGATATATTTTTGAAAAATATATAATATGTATAATCAATCAGACAAGCATGAATTCCATAAAAACATTATTATGTTGAAGCACTATTTTGAAAAAATATTTTTATGAAAATATTCTAACAATTTTGAAAAATAATTTTGAAAAATAGTTTTCAATTCATTAGTCCTTAACATCTCACCCATTTTAGATGTATCAATACAACAAGCATGATTGCCTTATAGATGTATTGTGAGATGCTTGAATCATTTTTCTTAATTTATTAACTCTAAGATTTAATTGAAGCTTGTGTTAGATTTGAATTTGGCAAGAAGTAACTTGAATTTGAATTTCAAAAATTGGCTTCCAGGTCTTGAAGAGGCACTAGGCCTTCTTTGGCCGTAGCCTTATTGGATCATCAACCCTTTCCTTGACAAAGCCTTTTAATGAAATTTCATTTTCAAAATTACTTTTTGAAAAATTCTGTTCTAACTAGTTTGGGTCTTGGATCGGTAGCTTCGGCTAGTTTCACCAGTCTAAAGAGACCAAGTAGAGTATACTTGACCTTATTAGAATTGGCTTCCCTAACGTACTATCATCTCACCTCCACCCAATACTAGGTTGATCAAGTTTCAATTATTCTTTTTCCTATAGCCGTTCTAATATTTGCATAAAATTTAAATATGAATGACATGTCATATATTTAAAAGAAGTAGCAAATGCATGACATGACATTTATGCATAAGTCAAACAATTCAAATCATTTTATTTAAGTTTCTAAAAATGTATCAAATTCCCGATTTGATACATGTCGTGTGAACCTGCGAATATGCCAACCCATTTTGACATATTTAATGTTATTAATTTTAATTGTTACAGTTTGTGTAAAATTTTATTTTAGTTTGAGTTTAAGTTATTTAAGATTTTTAGTTGGTTTCAGGTTAATTAGGATTTGAAGTTGAATTAATTAGAAGATAATTGATGTTGAATTTATTTGAAGTAGATTGAATTAATTAGCTTTATTTGAATTAAATTGATTTAATTGATCGATTTAATTATTTAATTAAGATTTAATTTTAATTTTAATTTAATTTAGATTTAATTTAAATTTGATTTAATTTATTTGAATTAAGATTTAATAAATTTGAATTTGAATAATTTAGATTTAATTAATTTAAATTTAAAATTTAATTAATTCGAATTTGAATAATTAAGTTTTAATTAATTTAAATTTAAAATTTAATTAATTCGAATTTAAATAATTAAGATCTAATTAATTTGAATTTGAATAATTAAGATTTAATTAATTTAAAATTTGAATAATTAAGATTTAATTAATTTGGATTTAATTTGAATTAATTTTAATTTAATTATGATTTAATTTAGATTAAATTTGAATTTAATTAAGATTTAATTCGAATTTAATTAAGATTTAATTAATATTTAATTAAGATTTAATTAAGATTTAATTTGAATTTAATTAAAATTTAATTCGAATTTAATTAAGATATAATTCGAATTTAATTTAGATTTAATTTGAATTTTAATTAAGATTTAATTTGAATTTTAATTAAGATTTAATTTGAATTTTAATTAAGATTTAATTCGAATTTAATTAAGATTTAATTCGAATAATTAAGGTTGAAATGATTAATTAATAATTGTGGATTTAAATTCATCATTTTCATTATTTCGAAAATTTCTTCTTCATCTTTATCTATCTTTTCAAGTTTTTCTAATAATTTTGATTTATTTGAATTTTTGTAATTTTTATTGACTATGACCTTTATCTTAGAAAATTCTATCTCCTCTTCAAGATTAAATCTTTCATTATCCTCACAGTAGGTGGAGTAAAATGGGCCACTAGTTAAATTTTTGTAATAACTTTCAAGATTATCCATAATTAAGTTATCATCTAGGAGAATTTTATCTTTATTATCCTCAAGGTTTTCAAATTTGAATTCAGAATTATCCTTAGGATTTTCGAATTTGAATTCCGAATTATCCTTAAGATTTTCGAATTTGAATTCCGATTTATCCTTAGGTTTAATTTTATCTGATTTAAAATTATCAGACTTAAAATTATCAGAATTAATTTTATCAGAAAAATTATCAGAATTAATTTTATCAGAATAATTATCAGAATCAGAATAATTATCAGAATTAATTTTATCAGAATAATTATCAGAATTAATTTTATCAGAATAATTATCAGAATTAATTTTATCAATTACTGAATTGATATTCTGAATTAAACAATTAATTTCTGATATTTTAGTCATATCTGCATTTTCTAATTTGACATGCAAGATATTAATTCTATTGTGCAGGTAATCTAATTTATCAGGAAAATTAACTAAGTTATCATAAGATAGTGCAGGAATTTGTAAAGTTTTTGGAACATAAATTTTTCGTACCTTTGCCGGACATTTGTTTTTGTAGTGTCCGAATTTTTCGCACTTGAAGCATTGCACGTGATCCTTGTTTTTCTGGACTCCTGGCGCTGGTATCTCCTTTGCCGACGGTGACGAACGATTCTTACGAGTAGGGCACTGATTTTTGTAGTGCCCTCTCTCCCTGCACGTGAAACAGATAATATGGAATTTAAAAATGGACATTTTAAAATTAAAAGTACCTGATTCACCCCTGGGCTCCCCCTCAACTCCTGGCGTTGATGCTCCGTCGGCGGTTAGTCCGGTGAAGAGCGGCTCGGCTCTGATACCAATTGTAGGACCGGTGCCGTCGATAGAGGGGGGGTGAATATCGACCGTAAATCGTTCGTTGAAAACTTCGTAACTTTCGATCTAGACTTAGAGTGTTAGCGCAGCAGAAAATAAATAGAACGAAGAAAAACAAAGCAAAGGACACGCGGGATTTATTTACTTGGTTCCCGACCTCCCTGGGTCAGTACGTCCAAGGCCTATGTACTCGGAGTGAGTCCACTATTGGTCTCCTTTCCGGAATTTCCGGAGGCGGAGAAAACCCGTCTTACAGTTTACAATCACAAGCAATAATATGAAAGTTAAGTGCGGAATAAATAAAAGCGAACCGAACAAAAATCTGAAACTCGGCCGATCTGGACCTCCGAAGTGCCGCGCACTTCCTCCTAGAGCCTCCCGGTCATAGAGCCTCGTCTCTAGCGCGTTGTCGTCGGTCAGAATGCTTGGAATGGTACTTGGCAGTTGTTGTTGAAGCAGAGGGGTCGAAGCCCCTTATATAGGCCTCCTGGGGGCGCCCTGGACGCTGGGGGCGCCCCGGAAGACTGACAGGCCCAAATATACTAATTAATTTGTCACGAAATGTATGGGCTCATCAAATTTAAATGTTTATAAATAAATGAATGCTGGGAACCCTTTTACAACTCAAAAGCATGAAAATGTAATATAGGGGCCACAGGTCGTATTTTTCTCAGGGACTAGTTGAAGGTTTGTTTGATTCGCGCTTGTATTTAGGTGTCGTTTGTGTTTTGTGTTTCAAAGAAATAAATTTGGGTTTTGGATCATAATAAGAATAGAGAAGCAATGAAAAGCAAGTAGATTTAACTACTGACTAAACAAGGTGAATGCAATTTATGACTCAACCAATTGACCACTCAATCATCTAAAGCACTTTGGCACAATTCAGGAATCAAACTTAATTCAGATGCAAGAATACACTACAGTTGAATTTTAACTTGGAAGATTATCAATTAAAGCCGAAACCTAGCTTGATACATGGCAAGGGATTGAAACAACTTGATACACAAGTAAAGGAAACTCATGTGCCAATTCTTGAGGCTGTTGCAGAATTATATAGCTGATTAATTCGGCTCGAAGAGGGCTAGGCGATCAATAAGGTTTACTGCAAGGATGAAGGAAACTATCTCAAGCCCGAGACTGACCTAAGCAGGAACAAACCCAATTAAACAGGGAATTGAAGGAATTAAACTCCATGCAGATTTGGAATGCAGAAATTCGAACTTGAGGACTGATTAAGGTAGGTGCAAGTTAAATGCATAAATTCCCAAGACGAACTGAGCTCAGGTGCCTAAACCAATGCTTGGGAAGAATTTCCAGCTCTTGACACAAACGCAACTGCATAAACTGCAGTACACAGTAGGAACATTGAAGAATTTCAGAACTGCAAAGTTGCAGCAATGAATTGCTGAATTTTCAGAAATGCAGTGGGAAAGTCGGCTGCAATTTGGATGCAAAGACAAACACTACTGCTGATATCTGATCTCCAATCTAAAGGTTCATGTAAGGTTTAAAAGAGCTGAAACACACGTGATGCATTTGCAGGACAAAATGAAGTAGCAAAATTCAGAAACAGTTTGGAAACTTCACTGCAGAACAGTTTGCAGAATTGGATGTTGGCACGCACTTGGTAATTGATTCACAGAAATTGAATTGCGGCAACTAAAGTTAAGTGCCATGTTAACTAAATAAGCTGTCGATCTAACATAAGTGCCGCAATTAAAGCCAACAAGTGCAGACATAATTCAGAGAGCAACCACTCTGATGCGAGTTCAGAAACTGCACGAAATTGCAGAAATGGTCGCAGAATTTCAGGAATGCAACTATGAATTGAGTTCAAACTTAACCCAGCAGCTGGTGTGAAGTGGATGGATGTGAAACAAACAATTAAAGTGCAAGTGATGAGCTGAAGTCGAAAATTCAGAATAAAAGGAAGAGTGCAGGATTGGGAGTTGATACACAATCTGAAACTGTTTTGCTACATGTGCAGAATTTTGGAACAACTGAACACAAAACATGCAAGCAAATAAATTCAAGGGCTGAAATCTAGAGTCAGCACTTTACTGATACATCCTCAGTAATGATAGCTACCATGTTCAGAATGAAACGAATTAGACAGAGATAGGATTCAAGTAGCAGAAATGGAAAGTATTTCAACAAGCTGAACCGAAAATGCAGAAATAAATTCAGCTTGCTAAACAACTCAAATCAATTGAGTTAGTAAGCTAAATGTTATTTTAAATTGTAGGGATCAAGCTGGAATTAAATCGGATTGGAACAAACTGAGAAATTCAGAAACTAAACTGAAACTTTGCAGAACAAGCTGATACGGAACAGTTAAATGGCACGCAACAAATAAATTGCAAACTAACTGAAATTTGATCTAATTGTCACCTACACGAGCTAATAAACTACTTAACTTGAAGATTTAGAACCTAATTAAGCTAAACAATGAAGAAACTTGGAACTGAGTTGCTGGTATTAAACTGCAAAAACAGAACAAGTGCAGAATATAAAGTTTACAGCTAAAACATTGGAAATTAAGAATCTAAACTACTCCTCAACTCTCCTTAAGCTCAAATGCTCCTTGGTTGTCAAGCAAGGGTGAGCCTCGGACCCGCAAGCTCAACAAATCAGTGGAGAACAGCCCTTGCGATTCAATCCATTTAAATTCTGCTCAAGCTGAAAACAGCCATTGAATTCTTCAATCTCGCTGTGGTGGATTGCGCCGATGAATTGGGAATGCTCCGAGCCTTCCAGGGAACCCCTCTGGTCAGCTCGGATGCAGTGGAAATGGAGCACAGCTGAGCTCGACGAACTCAAGTGACAAAGCTACTGAAACCTCACGAATCTCTGTCTTTGGGCAAAATCAAGCTGGAAACTTCTCACGAGCAATCCCCACTGACCTAACACTTGTTCTATTGAAGGATTTGAGGGGTCGCGCCCCTTTGGAAGAAGAAATGCTGAAAAAAACTAAGAAAACGCGAAGGAGATGAACAGTGCGGCGGAGACGCGACAAAGGAGAAGGCTGCGGCGATTTTTGATTAAATAGCCATCAATGGACGGTCCAGATTGATCGGATGAAATCCAACGGTAGATCTTGATCTGATTTGAGCCAAACTTTTATGATGATGATCTGGGGTCAGGATCTGCCTTGTGGTAGCTCGGATCCTCCAGATATGCAACGGATGGTCCAGATCAACTCAATCTGTGAATGGACGCTCTAGAGCCCTCCAAGCTTGATCCGACGGTTGATTTAGCTCTGATTGGAATGAAACCTTCAGATCTTGATCATAAAACTTGATCAACCCTAACCCTAGCTTGGATTGCTTCAGATCGTCCCGGATGGCTCAGATCTAGCCGCTCTTGAATCGGACGGCCCGGATTAATCGTAGGCTTGATAATTCGATCCGGTTCCCATCCGACTCAGGTTTGACCCAGTATGCCCTAGGTCCTTGAACCTTTGGTGCCTACAAAAATAAATCCAAAATTTAGTGGCCAATTAATCCAATTTAATGCAAATTTGCAATTAAGTCCAAAATAAAATAAAGTTCTAAAACCTAGGGCATTTTCACAATTAATCAATAAAAATATGAGTCAAACATGGATTTTAACATCTAAAATAATCAACAAAAATGGTACTTATCAAAGACTCGGTCAAACTTTATCCCTGCGCCTACCTCGCCGCAGCTGATAACAGCTTTGACCAAGGTGCCCCGGACCTTCCGGGCGCCTATCTTGAACCCAGTCAGCGCTAATCCACTGCTTCAAACTCGCAGCAACGAAACAGGGTTGACCCGGGCGCCTCGGATGTTCCGGGCGCCCCGCTTGACACCTGTTTTGACTACATCACAAAACTGCTGTTTTTCTCACTCTGGCTTGGGCGCCCCCAACACTGGGGGCGCCCTGCATAAAGAATGCAAAGCTAGTTCTTCTGCTTGCTTTGTCTCCGGTTCTTGTTACCTGCAAGATACACAAACACAAAGCATATATGCATATAATATTAAACTTAAGGACTTGGTTCGGACTTCGGATTTCCAAGAAACCCTAGGTCGAACCGGCACGAGTTCCCATTCCCAAGAACTTGCCCTTCACTTACTCCTTTCAGGAGACGGTTGTCACCCAGTCCTTCGGGTGGACTTTTGCTTAGCTTCCGATACCTCCGGACCTCGAGACGCCCAAACCCTGACCCGTCTCTACTCCTGTCCTTAGTCATCGCTCAGCTAAGTTGCTCAGTCCCTTGGACCGAGACTTCATTCCCTAGCAATCCTTTGCCAGGTGCCTAGCAGTCCTTCGCCAGGTCTTCTTTCCCTAGCAGTCCTTCGCCAGGTGCCTAGCAGCCCTTCGCTAGGTCTTCTATGCCTAGCAGCCCTTCGCTAGGTCTTGGGGTTTTGATTCCTAGCAACCCTTCGCTAGGTGCCTAGCAGCCCTTCGCTAGGTCTTAGGGTTACGATACCTAGCAGCCCTTCGCTAGGTGCCTAGCAGCCCTTCGCTAGGTCTTAAAGTTTCGATACCTAACAACCCTTCGCTAGGTGCCCAACAGCCCTTCGCTGGGACTTAGGGTTTCGATGCCTAGATTAACTAGGACTTTTCTTCAGCTTTGGTTACTTCTCTCTTACTCCCCTTTGTCTGTTCAATGTATCACTGACTTGAGTGTATTGTCAAACATTAAAACATTTAAAGAGGAACATCATTGATGCAACTTGCACCAACAGATGCAACCAAAATCCAACAAGTAAACGATGCATCAATACATCCAGCCGGAAATCGAAAACCAACGATTATGCACCTACACTACTAGGTAGGGTATTTCTAATGTCAAATAAACTTATCTGTGTTTAATGGACTTCTAAGTACTCGCATACCAGCGACACTTTACAGAACAGAAAACTAACAGGGGACTGTACAGAAACGAATTTTGAATACTCGAAGATCAACGAAGAAAAAGTATCAACGGCGATGTTAAAATAACAAAACAACAGGGATAAGGTCAAGCAACCTACTAGACATAAAATAGTCATGCTTTAAGGTAAAAGAACTAGTCGAATACAAAGGAGAAGTACCCGCCTTTTATTTAGAATTTCGTAAACGAGAAGAACCTCCCACGATTGACGACGTGAGTCCAAGGTCAAGGTCCTGTATCAAGGACTAAATTTAGCTACTAATACAAGTAATTAAAATAGCTAACTAATTACTGAACATAATTATAATCTAATCATAATTCAACATTCGTTTCACATGTGACACATGACATGGATACAGTTAAAGGACTAAGCCAAAAGCTAATCCGCAACAACATCAACTCTAAGATCCTACATCCCAAAATGAAAACCATTTGGTAAACAAATTAACAACTTATGTTCATATCCTGTAACATATAACATATTTATTCATCTTCTTTAACACCTAGCAACATGTTAGACTAACTTCCCATATTTAACTAGGATTTGTTCTAATTGTGATTCATTTGTTAACCCCTTAGTTTAATGATTAGTCTCGGTCCAACTAAATCATTAGGATTAAGTTTCATTACCACCTAACCCAAGCATACCTCACGGCAACCATCTACACACCAAACACATTAAAAATAAAGCAACACATGTCATCTGTTTCATTAGAGATATGGATTAATTCTCACCAATCCAAGAAAGCAATCAAAATTCCTAAACACAACTTAAAAGGTACAGAAACTACCAACTGAGTTTGCCGTAGAGATCCAACAAATTCAATACATCTACAACTACCAATAATCCAACAACAATCCTAAACCAAATAGTCTATACCTGTTGTCAACACACACACCAACTTCTCGGCTCCGGAATATGGCAAGATCAGTGGCCTATAGAAAACAACCGTCGCAACCCTCCCTTGAACCCTAGATCAAGCTCTCGGCGTGAGCAGACGATCGTCGCAAAGGTTCGCCTCGAGGAGAGCCAAACACGGTCGGAGAAGGAGGAAGACGGAGAAGGTTAGTGCGACCTCTTCGTGCGTGCCAGAGAAAATAGAAGAAGCTAAGGCACGACAGTTTCCTTCGCGTGCAAGAGAGGGAAGAAGAGTGGCTTCGCGTCTCGTTCCGTGTGCACTGAAGAGGATGAAGAAAGCGAAGGAGGAGTCTCCGGTGGCACTCGGCGCAGGGGAGGAAACGTCGTCGCGAATCGCCGCGTTCGTGGGGTGTCGGCATCGGGGAAAAGAAACGGAGGAGAAAAGGGAGAACTGAATCGGGGGGAGGAAGGTTTTTGGGTTTTATATTAGTTTTGGCCATTTTGCAAATAAGCCCTCCAAGTTCCATTTTTCACAACTAGACCCTTATATTTTAAAATTTTCCATTTAGCCCCCCTTAAAACTCGGTATTTAACATAATTAGTAAATTTTATCTCATCTTAAACTGATAATTTATTTAGGTAAAATTTGAAATTTTAATTTTAAATTTTAAATTTGTTAAATATAATTTTAAAGTAAAATTGTCTTTTTTAATTTGATAAATTATTTTTAAAATTTTTAATTTGGATTAAGGTTTAAATTTTATATATAATTATAACTTTATCTTTTAAATTTATATTTTTAAGATTTATAATTTTATTTTCTATTTTTAGAATTTGAAGGATATGAATTTAAAATTACTAATAAGCCTTTAAATTTTTTTTCGTGTTAAAAAAATACTAATATAATATAATATTTGATTTCACTAAATCAATTTAGAATTGATTAATAAAGGGTATAAGTTCTTAATTAAATAGTGAGATTTTTAATTTTACCTAAATTAATTATTTTTAAAATTATTTAGATGGCCATTTTCAATAATTCTAAACTCACCCGGGTTTTAGTGCACAAGTTTGGGTTTTAGTGCACAAGTTTAAGACTACTGGCTTTATAAAAACAAAAACAAAAAAAAAAAGCTGCCCTCTTAAATCGGTCTTAGAAGAAGATAAATTCCGATATTATTTATAGAGCAATGATAGGGAGAGTAAAAATTGAAGAGTGAAAATCATAGTAAATGATGTGGCATGATGTGATATGACGTGACACTTTACATGCACACATTCGATTATCGTTTGGACACCATCAGCAACCTTCGGCTGCCGTCCTGAATCAAATTATATCTTAGGGGGTATGGTGAATCCGTCGGAGATCGTGCATGTAAGGTGACATTCACTTTCCCATTTTGACTCTCCCAATCATTATTCTTATTTATATATATATTTTGGTGAAACCCTAAATCATTAATTTTCGGAAATTCAGAATTGTCGTGTTCAGCTCTGGACTGGCTTTTCGGTTCCTACTTATCGTGGATTATTCTAGAGAAACCCAGAAAGGGCAAAACATAGAGCGGTGCCTCTAAGGCTCCGTTTCCGTTGACGGCGACGGACCTTTCCGGCCGCAGTAACATCTGCAAGGCGAGAGGAGAAATACCGAGTCGAGATCTAAATCTCTTCGAGGGTTTCCTCCTTTGTTCGATTGATTTTTTGGGAGTTCTGGTGGCGGCGGATCGAATTGGCGTGGTGATTTGTAGCGGATGGAGATGGCTGGTTTCGCTTCGAGGAAGGCGAAGAGGAAAGAGCTGGAAGAGTTTTACGACGAAGAGATGGGCCACCCGCTGTCATGCCCTGCTACGAAGATTAGGAGACTGGTAAAACGCTCTTCTGATTCTGCTCTTTAGTTGGAAGTTTGTCTTGCTTGTTTTTTTTTTTCTAGGTTCTGATTATGTTCTTCAGTGAATTTTTGCATGAACAATTTTGAGGGAGAAACACACTACAGTATTTCTTTAAAAAAATATATCTTATTTCTTTAACCATCAGGCGAATGCTTGCTTTTTTATGTCTAGTTAATGGCTTATCTGAGCAGTATCTTACTATGTAATGTGGATAACATGCCTAGTGCTTCGACTATCAGATCCAAGATACATGCATGGGGTAGAGACAGGGCATGTGTAATACAGATTGATATGAGGGATCACAACAGAGCCAGTTTAGCAGTGACACATGTTATAGAGGAAAAGAGATAGTGTAGCAGAAAATCGTTTAATTTACTAATGGTTGAACAAATTATGGCAAGAAGGCATTAGATGGGCATACACTTTTAAAATGATTAACGAGTTTTTTTCAACCGACCTCGGGCGACCAGCCCGGCCACACGGAAGTTTCCCACCGGCCGCCAGGGTAAATCGGGAAGCGCTCGCAGTGGCAGTCTAGAAGCCCAGCGTCCCAGGGCATACACTTTTAGATTCTATAAAGGGAAGAGATTCTGGAGATCTTGAACTGCACGTAAGGTGATATAATTTCTCCAACTTGGACACTCTTATTTCACTCTGATCAATCCCACTTAACCCCACCTCAATTACAAAGTAAAATCACTTAAATCAAGCTCCTCTATTGTACATCATAACCACTCACATGTCCCATCCTTCATTGTTGTAGAACTGAGCATAACCAACTTGAACTCAAGCAAGTTTACATTCACTTCATTTCTTCCTTTCAACTGCAGCTGAATAGTTCCCAGTTCTGGCGAACTCCTGCGAACTTGATTACACTAATCAATTGCTGACAGCTGACTAACAAAAATATGCTTAACTGTAAGTGATGAATTAATTCAATCTGTGTTGAATGTGCTTTGATTTTTCTTATCATAATAAAGTCATCGAATACAAAATTTAAGTGCAATTTTATAGCCCAAGTACTGGTAGCCTAGTGTGGTCAAAAATATGTTGATTAAGAAACATTTGAATTCACTTTGATATTCAAGGTTATCAAGTATCAAAATCCTATAGGTTTAGTTTCTTGTCCATGATATGTTTCGGTGACCTTAAATAACCAAAGTAGATGCTCTTTTTCTTCCATAAAATATAAATAGGTGAGCAATCATTTTTCTTGAAATGAGTTGGCCTCTGATCATTAGGTGCCAAAGGGATTTTAGAAAATAATTTGTAAAGGGATGCTGCTCTGTACATTCTCTTGATCCTTACTCAAAGATCTTCTCTGACATGTTGAGGACAAGTGAAAACCATGGCCTCATCATATTCTTCCCTTCTTTTATCCAATTAGTTCAGGCTCATTTCAACCTGAAAGAATAAATTTATA